>JAVSBV010000086.1:6504234-6564017 GCA_033117975.1 Parotocinclus spilosoma | reverse complement strand
TTGCTTACGAACTTTATTCATTGAAAAATAAATTTGCAAACAAGTTTTTCGAAACGATCTACAACACAATGTATAGGAACTCAGCATGCGAAGTATAATACTGTAAAAAACAAGTTCTTACTAAATTTCAGTCAACGTTTGAACAACTTATCCAGTGTGATCTGACGCATTCTCTTGACGGACTGCACTTGAATAAAATCAAGAAAGTGGTGGGCGTGTTCACCTACCGCTGGTTTTACTCTTGACAACACAACTTTTCGGATTTCCTGACCTTTAATAAAAGCATAAATTCTCCCGGGGATTCCAAAAATCCTGTAATCCTGATTTAATCCTGTCCCAATAAATTGCTGATCTGCTTTTGCAGTGGCTAAGTGGCGACTCGTGGCTTCTTTTTTTGTAGTAAAAAATGGAAATGTTAGGCAAAGGCCTGTAGGTGGCAGTAGAGGGGAGAAACTCTGGAGTGTTTGGGTAGTGATGCCAGAGACGAAGATATCGGTATCCGTTTCTTCACGGATATTACATACTGCACACATTCTTTGGTCCGATTAAGTGGAATTTTGGTCCAAATAAGCGAATAACATTACACGTAATAGGATTTGTTTCGGTCCTTTAGGATTTGGTCTGAATAAGTGGCTGGTCCCATTAACCGGTGGTCCAATTACCACTACAAGGATCATATTAAACTACAGCAACAATCTGAAACTTCTTCAATGATATCAAACATCTACAATGATATCAAACATCTGCAATGATCTCAAACTTCTGCAATCATATTAAACATCTACAATCATATCAAAGTGCATACAATTACCCCAGTCATCAAGAATGATACCAAACCTCTGGAATACCATCAAACTTGAGTCACAGAATTGAAAAATTTGACTCTGGGTGTGAATGTGACAATTCTTCCACAATTCCACAGGAGTCCATCATGATATCCACTTCCCGATATGCCTGTGCAATATCTAGATATGGTCCTACAAAATCTCAAGGAAGTGGGTAATCCACTTGTCCTGGTCAGGGTGCCAGGATGTCCAGTCCCTGAATTTATTGTACATCTGAAAATGGGTATCTCAGAGGAACTGCCAGTTCATCTCTCTGTGCTTGTAAGGGGTCAGTGCTGCTGCACATCCATACCCATTCCCAAACGAGGCTAAATATGAAGCTGTGTCTTGATGAGAAGGCACCACTTGAACTCAGACCCAGATAACTCTGGTGGTGGGTTGGCAAATTGTCACTATGCCAACCGAGCACCATCAGTAGGTGAACTGATTTTTAGTAACTTTTAGATTGGTACAATATGTTAAACAATGATGGTGGTGGTGGTGATGGTGGTCCAGCACTTACAATAAAATAAACTTAAGTGATCTGGGTGGAACATAAGGGATGGTTTCTCCTGCTGATCTCTCCCAACCTGGGTCACTGCAGTTAAATCCCACCTCTGCTAAAATGTCACTGATGGGTCCCTGAGCACCTCTTACCACATTTACTTGGATTTTAATATTTTAATAACAGTTGTAAGTGGTTAACTCTGCCAAATGACTTAATCCCAAGGGGACACTTATTGTGCAGCACTTAAGTTGGTGACCAGACGGTCCAGGCTTTAAGTCCTACCAACTATTATACTAATTAGACTGTAAGGTGTGAAACTGTATCAGCTGTAGGTCACACTGGATAAGAGTCGACTGCTATGTGATGTAAACCTAAGTGTATGAAGCTAAGAGTTTGTATTATATCATAGTACACAGTAATAAAGGACACATGACAGAAATGTAGTTCCCTACTGTTTTATTAGAAGTAACTTATTTTACAATGTTTGTCTGTAAAAAGAAACAATGTGAAAAAGTGTTTATATACAATGATTTTAAACTACTTTTAAACAAGTATAGGAATTAATAATAAAGACAGAAATATCTATGGCTGTTCTAGTAATGCAAGACCAAAATATATCAGTCACATCCTCGCTTTCAAAGAAAATAATGCTAATAGAAGGTACATTTACTTTTTGTCTTTTTTAGTACGTAGTCATTTTTTAGAAACATTAGACTTCTCTTACACAAATAAACCTAAAGACAATTGTATGTACAGAAAATGCTGGACACTATCAATGTCCAGAGCGCTCAGGAAGACTGAAGTTTGACGCAGTCAAAAAGAATTTAAGGATGGTTTGTTCTTCGTTCACACAAAAAAAATACTGAGATATAAACAGACTGAACATACACTTATAAACATAGCAAAACAGTGAACTCTACTGCCTAAACATACCTGGCAGTTATGTGTATGTGTGTGTGTGTGTGTGGCAGTGATGCTTGCTTTGATATGTATGGACGAGTATGTTACGAAATGGATTTCACTCTTAGTATGTGCCTCCAGAGAAAAACAAAACACCTGTACCTGCAGCAGATAGCAGGGGGCAGCACTACATAGTAGCGTTGGCCTAATTTGCACATGCACTCGGAGCAAATGCCATCGTGCAGGCCGGTCGGGTGAAGGCTGCTAGAGATGCAGATTACACTGCATGCTATATAACACCTCCCTGAGGAGTGACAGAGCACTAGCAGCCCACTGGCCACCTCGCCAGACATCACACCCCCTCACTCACAAATAAGAGTTCACGTCACTTGCATATGGACGTGGGGTGAGCGTGGTCGGACCACTTAGAAATGACTTAACCACAAAAATGAACTATGTTATTACAGCCTCAAGAACTCAACCGGACCAGCAGTCAGATTGAAGTGAACAAGTGAGGAAGGCTTTCCTCTGGTCGTAGAAGGTGAGGGAGAAAGAAAATCAAAAAGGGCGTCACTATGGAGCAACAGAAAGCAGCAGCCTGTAAAAAAACAGTTTATAATGTCAGAGTGAACTCCAAAAAGCAACCACAGTTATACCAAACACAATATAAAACAATCTAACAGGACAAAACGTTTTTCACAACTGAAAATTGAAAGGGCAGCCAGTCAGTTTTGCAAAATCTCCGAATGAACTAAAGGGGGAGAAACTGGGCCATTTGGGGCCAGGTGCAGCCGATTCTCCGACAGTGTTCACACTTGAATACTTTCCTATTAGCAATAACAAACAATCAGCCTGCATCAGGGACAGAACAGCAGCTCAATTTTATACGCTGGCCATAGAAGTGCTTCAGAAATGCCTCACGACTTTCTAGCCCCACGTAGTAGAGCTACGGAATGTATCACGTTAATTTGTCAAATTCTGAAATCCAATTCATCTTGGCTTATCTCGGCCAATTAAACATGGCTAGGTGTAAGTACGTATGCCAGTTTTGTGGATTAATGCTGGCCTAAATAAATAATACCACTTATAAAAGAGTGACACGTCAAACTCTGTCTGCAACGCATAAACGAATAGGTCCCGGTGGCTTGGTGGGCAAAAAGCCACCAAAACAAATTCTGTAAAGACCACACGCACCCAGGTAACGACGTGGGGAAGAGTAGCACAAGCACACACTTCGCTGGAGGCAGACAGAGGACGCTCACGAGGCAGTTTTAGAGGAACAACTTGAGACAATAAATTAAAAACAAAGGATTTTCCTTCAACATTTCACTTTTTTTTCTCTTAATCTACTTTTTAAAAAGTTTGTTAGTTTCAGGAGTGTCCCCCAAGTCTTTGAAATGAAAGACATGGTTTTTCTTCTTCATATATAACTTTTTTAATAATAAAAAAACCAAACACAAGTCCATCTGTGACAGAATGTCTTACTTCATTAAATTGTCTTTTCTTTTTAAGACAACACAATTTTCCCTTTTCTGCAGACAATGCCTGGCAGACAGTCTTCTTGACAGTCAATCCTAATCCAATTAAAATCTTGGAAACGGGCTGACACGTTACGTATAAAAAAATACAGAATCAACAATACACAAGCCCTGGAAGTCCTGCTCACGCAAACACCTGCATCTTTCCGTTGCTCTCAGAGGTATGAGGGATTTGGGTGTGAGTGTTAGCGGGGACTGAGACCGTTGGGCTGGGGGTGGAGTCAGACCAGTCAGAAATGCAGTGAGGGGAGGGGCTAGACCATGCTTCTGGAGACTCTGGGGACGGGGTCAGGTAGGGGTGCTCGCTGGGCACGTGCAGGTAGTGCTTGGGCGTGGCATCCACGGCGGAGCTATGCTGGGAGGGCGGAGTTGGGTAATCCTCCAGTCCTGCCGTGGTGATGCTGCTGCTGGCCTGCGCTGGAGGGGCCTGGGAGGCCTGTGGAGGAGCGGCCTGACTCTGTGGGACTGCGGGAGTTTGCGGGGGCTGCCCTTGAGGCTGACTCTGCTTCTGCTGCTGAGGCTGGTAGAAGACCTGTGGCGGTTGCGGGGTCGGCGGAGTCGAGGTGCCGAGGTTCACCAGTGCTTGCTGGTTGGTCAGGGTGTGTCCGTGAAGCTGCTGCTGTTCGGCAATGGAGGGCAACTTGACAGGGCTGATGCTGGGTGTGCTGGAAATTGGTGTGGGCTGCAGCATGGGTGGCTGGGCACTGCGGAACATGGGTTGGTGCATGAGCACAGAGCCAGGTGTCCCTGGGTGCATCATGTTGACCATGGGCTGACACTGCGAGGGCTGTGGCGTGTGGCTGTGCCAGTCAAATGGCACGCTCACAGGACTCACCATGCCCATACCCAGGGTCATCTGAGCAGGGCCGAGAGTGTAGCCGTGGGTGGCCTGGCTCAGCTCATTCAGGCCCGCTAGGGACACGGTGAAAGGACCACTTGCGTCCATCATGCCGCTGTGCACCATTGGGGTGTTGGGCACTGAGTGAAAGAGGCCTGGAGATGGCATGGCAGCTGGAGACGCCGGGTTGGTCACGTAGCCGGCGTTACTGGTGCCTCCACGTGGAGAGTCCAGTGAGTCTACAGGCGACAATGTGACGGAGCTGTCCAGCAATGCACTCTGCATGTCCAGTGTAAGCTTCTTGCTGCGTGCTTTTGCTGCGTCCTTCAGGCTCTGCTGCCCGCCTATGCCTTTGGAGCCTGGCCGTCGGTTCTTCTTGCCCTGTGGCGTGTTCTTTAGGCTGGGCAGGAAACTGCCTGGTGGGCACATGAGTGGTGATAGAGCATGACCACCGGCGAGGTGGTGCCCGGAACCAGCATGGTTCTGTGGGCTGCGAACCGTGTTGTATTCGTCTAGAAGCTGCACAATGTCATGGTGCATGCGATCCTGCGCGATGTCGCGAGGGAGCCGGTCCATGTGATCGGTGATCTCGCGGTTGGCAAAGTGTGCCAACAGGACCTTGACGGCCTCACAGCTGCCTTCTCTCGCTGCCAAGAAAAGTGGCGTCTCCTCCTATGAACAGACAGAAAAAAGGCCATAGGGATTTGAATATTTACAGAAAATACAACGGAAAGGTTCTAGCACAGCCGGTTGGAGGAACCACTGGGTTACCTTAAGGTCTTGCATATCCTTGTTGGCCCCATTCTTTAGCAGGGCAACAGTGGCTTCAACATTATTCACAGCTGCTGCCCAGTGCAGTGCAGATTTACCTGTATGGGAGGAGATAATAAGATTCTTATTATTTTTCATGCACCATAAAGTTGCTCAGTAAGTCAATAATAACAACAACATAATAATAATAATAATAATAATAATTAATAAAGTTAGTGTCTGTGTATTTAAACTATTAGTACAAATACATTATATATTATATTACATATTATAGTTTAATGTAGTGTAGTTAATTAATTTTGTTATACATGTAACAGTCGCGGGTAAGTCGGTGCCCAGCTGGCAACACAGGGCGCAAGACAGTTTGCTTATTAGTTTATTTCGCTTCTTTAACGTTGCTTATCAGCATCAGCGGCCATCCAGCAACACACACAAGGTTACATCCATACACAAGTTCATTTCAAGGCTAGTCAAACCTACACACACACACACAAACAACACTAATTCACCTAACACATATCTAACATATCTTTGGCTGTGGGAGGAAACCCACACAGACACCAGGAGGACATGCAGACTCCACACAGAAAGAACCCAGGCCGCTCCACCCTGGGATTGAACCTGGGACCTTCTTGCTGTGAGCCAGCAGTGCTACCCACCGAGCCACCGTGCTGGCCCACAAGACAGTAAAAACCCTGGACAGGTTGCCAATCCACACACATGAAGCGATCTTGCCACCATACATTCTATCCTATCCTATCCTATCCTATCCTATCCTATCCTATCCCATCCCAACCCATCCCATAGCATGTAAGAAATAAAAGTTATAAGCAGTTTCAGGTCTAAGGACTCTTACCCAGCTCATCGACAGCGTTCACATCAGCATGGCATGTGATAAGCTCTTCCACCATACCCTCCACTGCTAAGCGAGCAGCCAAGATCAGAGCCGTGGAGCCATCGTACATGCGAGCATCTAGATCCGTCGCTCTTGTTCTGATCAAAATCTGTGAGAAGTGGGAGGGAAAATTACTTTAATAATATTATCTAAAGTTACAAACAAGACATTTAGTTAAGAAGAAGCATTGTACAGGTATGGGTCGATTAAAGTACATTCAAGTAAAGGTCAGTTTGCATACATGGTCTGATGAGAAAATGTTACCTATTTTTAAAATGTAACTTAATCCTACTTAGTTTGTATTTGAGGAAAAACTGAAGAAAATGCGTCTCTATATATGTATACATGAAACTAAAAATAAAAGTGTACCATTAACCCTCATTAGTATACTGCCCTACCTGGAAGACGCCTTGAGCATCAGCAGCCACAGCTGCATGAAGTGGACTGCGACCTGTGTTGTCCTGGGCGTTGGCATCGGCTCCGGCGTCCAGCAGCCTCTTGGCAGCATCTGCACGGGAATAGCGGGCAGCCAAGTGCAGCGCTGTTTCTCCAGTCCTGTCTGTCTGGGCACCCAGGGATGCCCCTTGGTAGATGAGGTCGGATATGATGTTTGCTGAGCACTCTTCAGAGTCATCTTCCTCAGCTACCTCCGGCTCCAGCCCTCCACCGCAGAACGAGGCCAGCATCAGTGGAGTAAAGCCATCTAAATGGACAAATATGAATCTATTAGTATCAGGTATAGCAGATTTATTAAACATGTCTCATAGCATAACTCAAGGAATTAGCCATTATAACAGAACTCTGTACCTGGACCCCGCACGTTGACATCCATGCAGTCGCCGTCGAATTCGCCCTGCGGTGGTGTGAGCGCCATGGAGGGAGGCATGCGGATATCTGCGGCCGCCAGGTGGTGCTGCGTCCACTGCCTGCTGTCCACGGCATCCTCGCTGTCAGAGAGAATATTGGGTTCTTCCACCTAGAGTGCATAAATACAACGTATTATATTAGTACCGCCAACAACCATCTGTTGTTATAGTTACTGCACAAGCCAATTTGAATTATGGTTTAACATATGTTCAATAGGTTCAATCATCCAAGATTTATCATTCTGTCTGAACTGTAGTCAGTGGACCCAAAATGCATAAAGACATGTTTTGGGTTAACTGCTGTCCCATACGAATGTATGTGTGTACTGTGATGATTGGCCCCCTGTTTATGATTGGTTCCTTCCTTGCAGCATCCTGACCTTGAATTGGATTACCAGAGGGTGTACGGAACTGAGTCAGCGAGTTTTCATTTAAAGATTCATTTGGAATTGCCCACATTACCACTCATTTGGCATGCAACATATTTTTCATAGAGGTTATATTATATTTACATTTAGTAGAAGATACAATATTCTTACACAGTACACTTCCAAACATCTGTAGGTTAAAGGCCATGCTCATGTGCCCAACAGTAGCAGTTTGGCAGTGCTGACATTTGATCCATGGTCATAGTCCAGCACTGTAACTGTTTATTAACTATGAACTATTTAATATCAACATTAACCACCACATACTGATTTTCTATTATTTTTTTTACTATTTACCAAATGTATAATTATTCACTGAATAGATGTGTGTGAATCACTCAGCCCCTTCTTGCTGTATGCTTGACACACATTAATGAAATGAGAAACTGTCTTTATGTGACAGTTCAACATATTTTCTGTTGTATTTACGATACAAGTATTTATTTCAGATCAATGCATCTGACTAAGTAGTGTGCAGATGCAGTATTTTTTACTTTGCTTGGTTCTTCCACTGTGGTACTTCAGCAATCAATACAAAATAATTCTCAAATAAAGACGAATCCACAAAATCCATGGCACATAATTCACCTGCACCTGCGCAACACCAGCCAAATGTGACTCAGTGTTTAGTAAAACATTGTGTTTCATAAAACATTCTACACCGCTATTGCAATCTGGCAATTTAATATATGGGTTAATATCCTTAATAATAAGAATAATAAGCTCAGCAGACCACAGACATATGCAAACAGGAATTGTCTGTGTGTATTATATTTTCATATATTTAATTTTTTTTATTTGGCTTCTGCATATTTCAACTATTATTATCGTATTTATCATTTTCATTCACTCCCAACACTTCTTACTCATCCATCCCGTACAGTTTTTAGAAAGAGTTCTGACAAACTACAATAAACACAACTCACCTTAAGTCTCTTTGCCTCTGGACAGTCAGTATCCATCCACTGGTCACTGTGGTCTCCTAGTAAGGATTCCTCCACTGTCTTTGGCATGTGTCTGATAAACAAAAGAGGCGGGGGTTAACACCGAATTCACTTTCCAGCTTGATTCTCATCAACTGTTGACAACTGTCATAACAAGGCTGAAATAAAGCACTCACTTCATGCCCAGTGCATCTTGACCCACAGGCTCTCGGCGGTTCTTGTTGCTGCTGCTCTCCTTTTTGAGGAAGAAGCCCTCTGGGAACCACAGGGTGCTCTGCTCACGCTTACGGCGAGCAATCAACATACCCAACATCATGATGACCATCAGGAAGAGTGCCGCAATACCAACCAGCAGCAGCTTTACCCATTGTGGTATTTCATTCGGGTCCTCCATCCTTACACCTGAGGGATGATCATAGAAAGGGTGAATATCTAATACAATTCCCAGTTTGTAACAAGAACAACAGTTTGCACACGTACAAATGGTTTGTGGATTTTGTGTTATCAACACTGCATTCACATTAACACGGTTCTGCAAAACATCCCCAAATAAAAAATACATAGACTTGGGGATACAGTCTTATGTAAAGTGTTGGCATTCCAGACCAAATTCCATTTCTTTAGTTTTGTTGGATTTTTTATATGAAAAAAATGAAATATGACACATTACAAGTGAATGTTTTATGTTCCTATAAAAAACGATCATGCGAAACGATGCACGCACTTTTGTCCATGCCGCATAGTTTCTTTGAACTTTTTTGATGTTAAATGGCTGACTGTCTTCACAAGGAAAGTCAGATACCAAACATTTGCTGGCCTTGCAACTTGAATTTCTTGTTTACAACAACTACAGCTTTGTTTTAAAAGCCAACAGAGCTAAGACTTAAGGGTTAGGTGTTGCTGTAGATGTAGCATTAAGTATGAACAGTAATCATTATGTCAACAAAAAAGTACTGAGAAGCACATAGAGAAGCGTCTGTGTGTTTGTGTTTACAAGAGTGTAAACACAAATTGTAAACTATCCTCTGATGTCTCTCAGTGAGTTTCTTCATTAATGAATCTTATATTTAATCACAGTAGGAAGGGTGTGGAGGTTGCAGGTAAAGATGCAGGTAGAGGTAAAATACCATAAGAGACCACATGTTTATCTGATACACAATTAAAGCCCTCGCTTAACGTCTATTACAGGCTCTGTTAAATTGCATGTTGTGCTATGTGAATGTAGTCTGCACTGTTATGTATGTCATTTCAATTGTTTAGCTAATACAGCTGGCAATGTAATATATACGTTAAGTAGGTTAATAGCCTTAATAATATGTATATTAACTCAAACACACATGGAGCACAGCTGTACTCAATGCAGAGTTTGATATCTCATGTTTAGAATACATCTTGTCCTAGTCAGACACTTTGGCTTTGACTGAAATTGGACTATGGGTGCAAACCTTTGCATAAGACTAAAGGGAAAGGGTGGAAAATAAGCATATGAATGCTCAGACACTTTGAGTCACACAGGAAAGAAGACTGGTAGTTGGAGACAGACAGAACAAACAGTTTTATAGGTAAAAACTGTCCGACAAAACTGCCACAGACATGCAGAATGACAGACAGACAAAAAGGATGATAGATAGACAGACAGAAAATCAGACAGCTAAATACCTCTGCTTTTGTACAATAAAATGAAATCCAAAGTGTGCGTAAGAGGTAAAGAGATTTTTTTTCAACAATCGAAAACATTTAAGACATTTTTAGATTCACTTTTTAGTGAGTCTTAACAATCTTGAATCTACAATTGACTACACAGATAGAGCTACTCACTGCGAACTTCTTTGAGAGGGTATGGGAAGCGTAGCATCTCCTGAGCAGAAAGAGCACCCAGATAATCTGCTGCGTTTTCAGCTGTGGGGAAACAGGTATTTGAGTCCTGCGAGCAGAGCCGGTTATCGATCTCCAGATACACGATGGACCTGCACAGAATGGGAGCCGTTAGTCAGTGTGCCCCCAGAATAATAGCGATCAGACTGTCTGTCTTTAGGCTGAAATGCTCACCCGATGATCTCGCTATGCGGTTGAACCTCGCGTTTGAGTCGAGCCTCGTGCCGGGTGTAGGGCCGGATCATGGCATCTCCGTTGTGGTCGAGGCGGAAGCGCAGGGACGTGCGCAGGATGCTGCTGAGCTTCTGGAGGAAGGCCGTTCCAGTGCGGCGCAGCTCCTCTGGTGGCAGCAGCACCACAATCACCAGCACGCCGTCTGCTAGGTCTTCTGGAACGGTCTTAGCACAGTCCAAACCGTCCCATCCGCATTCCTCGTTATTACAGCCCTGATCGCAGCGGTCGTCCGCGTAGTGGTCCATGCAGTACGTCTCGTAGATGGGACTGGGTTAAAAGACAGAGATGGTTAACACTGAGTTTTTTTTAAGTCTTCTTTCAAAACTCTTGAAACATATCAGCTAGCCACTTACTTGCAGACTCTCTCCTTGTTGCGGCAGTCGAAGTTGTCATACAGGCACTCGGCAGTGTTGCAATTCTCGTCGCACTGGCTGTTGTTGAAGACACGCCAGCAGAGTGGGTCAGTGCATCTTGCCCAGGGGTTCACAGCCAGCGAGCAGTCGCCACCGTCCCAGTTACACGCGAACGTGTTGCACTCCTTATCGCACACGCTGTCGTTGGCCTTGCCGTAGCAGTCGGAAATCGGGCAGACCGGTACTTCCGGGGATTTCTGCTCACACCGTTTGCCCTGCCAGCCTGGCAGACACTGGCAGCTGAAGTAGGGGAAGGAGACCTCCTCTGTGCATGTGCCACTGTTGCGGCACGGCTTGGACGAGCAGCTCTCGTTGGCTCGGTGCTGGCACTGCGGACCTGCGTGGCCCTGGGGGCAACTGCAACGAGCACCGCGTGAGGTCAGGGTACAGGCGCCACCGTTATAGCAGGAGAGCTCACGGCAGGACATGCTGCGCTCACAGTTCAACCCGGTGTAGCCCTGGTAACGAAAAGAGGTTACTTAAAAGCAGATCTTAAAAGAGAAAAGAGGATCCAAGTAAGAGACTGATGCTTTATGCAGATATTGAGGGTGTTGACCAGGGCTACTCACCAGCTGACAGGTGCACATGTATCCCACCGGAGAGCTGCTGGACAATGAGCATGCTCCGTTATTCTTGCAAGGTTGAGACTCGCACACGCTGAACCTGTTCTGGCACCCACGTCCTGATCACACATATACATACAAGCACAATCACTGGGGTCTGCCTGCACACATTTATCTTGTACACCTGACCTGATTAAGAACGCTCTTATGTTACCTGTGAAGCCTGGCTTGCAGATGCACTGGTAGTCATTAGGTAGCTGGATGCAATCGAGACTGTTCGCATGGTTGCAAGGGTTCGAGTGGCACTCGTTTATGTCGCCCTCGCAGCGCTCTCCCGTGAATCCAGGAGGGCAGTTACAGCGAAATCCGCCTACTCGATCCACACACGTCCCGTTATTCTGGCATTTGGGCATGCCCCGGGGCCAGGATGGAGTGGCACAGTCGTCCTCGTTTATCTCACACAGGACGCCTGAGGAGAGAGTTTAACATCAGCGCGAGCACTAAAGTTGAGCCACCAGTTTTTCCTCATTACGCAATTATGCACCAGAGACTAAAAAAGTTTTTAGTACTTATCCAGAGCAACTTACAACTGATAAGATCTTGCAATCCAAGCAACTGTGTGTTAACACCTTTGCTCGAGGAGCTCAACATTGAGTGCTTCTACATGCACTTAATAATTCAATCAGAATCAGATTTCTGTAGTTATCAGATTATTCAAATGGTCATGTAAACGTCATACTCTTAAAATAAAATGAATAAATTTGATAAAGAGAGCTGGATGAGATTGCCGCATATTCTAAAGGGACTGCGGTAGCCTAGTGGTTAAGGTACTGGGCTCTGGACTCGATGGTCCTAGATTCAAATCCCACCTCTGCTACAGTTGGGTCCTTAAGCAAGGCCATTAACCCACATTTGCCTGAATTGTAAGACTGTGTGAGTTGTAAGTCGCTCTGGATAAGGGCGTCTGCTAAATGTCGGAAATGTAAAATGTAAAGACTTGGCTTTATCTGGCTTTTTTTTTTACAGTGACTGTGATGGATTTTTTTCTCGAGGGATCTGGCCAACCTGAAAATAAAGGTGCCGTGGAATTAAAGGTTGGAAAAGGGCTATGGAACACTTTGTGGAAACTCTGAAACGCGGTGTATACTATCAGTGATAATTAATTAACTGCAATCTTGTATATTAAGTAAAACTATATCAATAACTACAATAACTAAAAGTAATACAAATACTAATTATTAGTACAGAGTTTAGAGCATGCTCAGACCTACCCAGGGTGCCAGGAGGGCAAGAGCAGATGTAGTGGCCCACCAGGTCGATGCAGGTGCCTCCATTCTGACATGGATGAGAGTGGCACTCGTTGGTCTCTCGCTCGCAATTCTGTCCCTCGTACCCTGGCAAACACTTTAACAGAACAGAAAAAGTGAATTGCTTGGATAGATGTGTCATCTTCATCTTGCTAGACACTTACACATACACTAGCCTGGAGTATTTAAGACCTACAATACTGTGCAAAAGTCTTTGGCCACCATTAGATTAGATATATTATTCTTTTTACAATGGTATAATAACCAGCTATCATTCTTTTACAGCCTCTTTATTAGAATGCAGTGAGAAAATACAGGACATGTGTAAAGTACTAAAAAGCTTAGTTTGACTGCCCCTTAAACATCTGGCAGCTTTTTTGGGATGCTAAATTGACCCTTCTACAGCCTGAAAAACCTTGATCAGGAGTGGTCTACTTTAAAGTGTAGCAGCCAAGAAACCCTTTTTTGAGCCGGAGAACAGGGTGACATGGCTAAGATATGCTTAAGCTTAAAATGTTTGCAATAAAGATCTGTACAAAAGAGATGTTTGCAATAAAGATCTGTACAAACTTACTAGTTTGAAATCTTTGGGTCCAATCATCAACAATATGGCCACTATACCACTGCTAAAGCTACGAATCTAAAAGTGATCCAAGACCTTTGCATAGTACTGTGTTCATTGATAGACTGGGTATAGAAACAGGAACAAATATACGCACATCACAGGTGTATCCTCCTACGTAACCTCTGCAGGTAGCGCCGTTGAGGCAGGGTTTGTCCTCACAGTGGTCCACCTGACTCTCGCAGTAGCTGCCCGTGTAATCAGGCGAACACTTGCAGTAGTGTGTGTTCCCGGTGTTAACACAATGACCACCGTAATGACAGAGCTCGTCCATCTGAAGACCTGAGTATAATAAAAACTTCATGAAATACTGTAACTCAGGTTGCACTATGTTTATAAGCAAAACATCTACAAAAGGTAACCAGATAGGACATACCTCTCTGCCTGGCTGCCACCTCGCAGGAAACCCCTGGGATGTCGCAGTAGCGTCCGGACCAGCTGCCCACACAGTCACATGTGAACGAGCCGTCCTTCGGCCTGCAGCGCCCCCCGTTCTGGCATGGGTTTGAGCGCCTGCACCAGTCCATGGGAACCTGCAGAGCAAACAGCATAGCTTCTTTTAAAGGTACAGAAGGTAGAGCAAGCTGTGGGGGGACTGGATGTTGTTTTTTTAAATTAACTTAGGATTTTACAGAGTACATGCTGGCAACATTCAGTGCATTAGTGTTTACCTGGCAGCGGGTGCCAGTAAAACCCTTGGGACAGGAGCAGTGGAATGACTTCACGCCATCGTGACACATTCCTCCATTTAGGCACGGCTGCGAATCACATTCGTTCATCTCGTACTGGCAGTGGTCACCGGTGAAACCGGGACGGCACGTGCAGGAAAAGCCATTGATCTTATCCATGCATGTTCCACCATTAAAGCAGGAGCTGCAAGGAACAGAAGGAAAGCAGTTAACGCATAACCTGCAGCTGCAGCTGATTTGGTTTGTGGAGTACCTAAGAGCAAATTAAGTCCATCAGCTCCAAACAGAAGCACAACCAATTACATTTGTAATGCTAGAATAAATCTTTAATAGGTTTTCTTTTTGTAGCTTATGTGATTTTATTTAGCATGTAATGGTGACATATTAGACCTATTTTCCACAAGTTAACAGTTCTCTGTTAAACGCTACTTATTGACGCCTCTCAGTTAAGACAATAATAAACTTTAAATGCGTTAACAGCCTGTGTCTCACCTCTCGGTGCAGTCGGGTACATTGGTTTCACAGTGTAGACCGGTGAAGCCTGGTTTACAGGTACAGGTGTAGCTGTTGACATAGTCTGTGCAGGTGCCTCCGTTCTTGCAGGGGGTGCTCAGGCACTCATTTACCTCAATGGCACAGCGTGGCCCTGTGAAGCCGGGTAAGCAGGTGCAGTAGAAGGTGTTAATTCCATCTACGCAGGAGCCGCCACTCAAACATGGATCTGCAGAAACAGAGAATTTGTTTAGGATTACAAATACAATTAAATAAGAACTTAAGCTACGTTCATCCTTCATGTAAAGGTGGCCCAAATCTGATGTATTGCTCCAATTGGATTTTGTTGCCTCAACCTCCAGAGATCCCCAGCTTGTATATTGTCCCATAGCATATTGTGCCAGTGTTTGCGGGGGGTTCCTATGGGTACATTGGTTTCATCCTGCATTCCAAAGACCTGCAATGGATTAGAGCCCTGTCGTGGATGGGTTTCTGCCTTGTGCTGTCAGGAAGTCAAAATCTAGTCTCAAAGCCCTAACTGAATAAGACTGGGTGACCTCCCTAAAGTGTATATCTAAAGAATCTTGGGTAACCAAGACTCAATAAGGGACCCATCGTCTTTGGGCAGCCTAGATGATATACGTAAGAATTAAACTAAATCAGTTAAATGTCAAAGGTGACATTTACCTATCCATGCAAAGGAGCTATGCAAAAATGAGTAAGAGCACGTTACCATATGCTTCTTCCTGGAGCACAAATATTTTTGAATTAGAAACACTTTTTGTGACAGCACAATGTATTTAATGGTGTGTATGTCCTAAAAGGCTTTTAGAATAGGCAGGGACACCCCAGCGTGCTGGAGCTATTGAAGGGTGTTCTGATTGTTTATGGTGTGACTGTCCAGGGTCACATCGACAGATTAAAATTGAAGACATCTATCTGTGAGTTTGAATTTTACACTGTGACGACACAAACAAATGTGTCACATATGAAAACACTAGATCAGATTGGAGCCACTTCACTTGCCATGTGAACGTAGCTTTAAGAGTGCTTTATTAAGGGACGAGTTTTATACTCACTTGGTACACAGTCATTGATGTCAGTTTCGCAAGTGGGGCCGCTGTAGCCGCTGCGGCAGGAGCACATGTAACTGCCGAGCGTGTTGGTGCAGGTCCCGCGGTTCTTGCATGGATTAGATGTGCACTCGTTCACGTCAATGTTACACAGCTGACCTGTCGAGACGAGCACAGAGCCGAACTCGTTTATTAACTTTTTCAGACAGAACCTGCAACGTATGAAAACATACATGCATGGGTACTACACTCACCCTGCCAACCGGGTGGGCAGGTGCACTTGTACCCCACGTAGTCAGTTGTGTGCATGCACGGGGCATTATTGGCACACGGGTTGGGCGAGCAGGGCTCCTCTGTGCAGGTTGGGCCGCTGTAAGGCGATTTGCACAGGCAGGTGAAACTGGCCACTCCGTCCACACAGGTTCCCTGATTAAAGCAGGGACCGGATGCACACTCGTTGATATTCTCCTGACACAGATTACCTGATATGCGGCCATACAGAGAAGAGAATATAAAATTATAAACAAAAATACAAAAAAATACACAGCAAACATAATATTCTTATGGGACGACAGACAAATATGCAAACAGATGCTGTATATAAGTTTCAAGCAATGCACCCAGCAGCTCTGGTTGTAAGAACTAGCTTTTAGAAATGACAGTCCCTGATGGTTTGGTTTTGTATCTTGGGCGGGACATGCACCCCTTAAATTCCAGCCAAAATCCCCCGAACAGGATGCTTTACATTCGTTAAGGATCCACCCATTATTATTGAGCAAAAGTGTGTGGAGTTGGTCTCTTGAGCAAGACCCTTAATCCTCAATTGCATTGACTGTACCTTGTATGACTGTATCGGTTGTACGTTGATCTAAATAAGAACCAAATGACTGTGAAGTGTTAAACGTAAACTCATTCAATCAGAGCAATAAACCGTATTCTACGTGTGTATCAAGATATTCATTTCTACTCTCCAGCAGGGGGAGATATTTCCACAGCAGGCCGACAAATTGTAGTCCCTCAACTCCAGTACAAAAATGAATTCACGTGGAAGCCATAGGAGACTTTTGTATTCGGAGAACAGACTACCTTTTTTAGAGCAGACAAATGTATTAAACCGCTGAATACAAAAGGATACAAAACAAAAAAGGAATTTTTCTTCGTGACTAATCTACGTGACAGAGTGGATTTCTTTTAGTAACGATACGCACGGGACACCACACAAACACAAAAACACACAAACACACATACCTCTGAACCCCTGGCGACATTTGCAGGTGAAGCCATTTAGCTGGTCGATGCAGGTGCCAGCGTTCTGGCAGGGACTGGGCAGGCAGTCGTTTCGGTCGAGATCGCAGTTCTTTCCAACCCAGCCTGGTTCACAGTCACAGCGATACCTAAGCAAGTCAAAGTTATGGATTAATAAATTGTAAATGTGCTAAATGCACTAGAAAGTGACCAATTTTTTTCCTATCATGAGCTTCTGTAGTACCCATTAGGGTCTTCTCTGCAGGTTCCATGCACACACGGGCTGTTGCTGCAGGCGTCCATGTGTGAGTAGCAGTAAGGCTCGTGGAAACCTGCGGGACACAAGCAGCGGAAACCGTTCTCCTCATCCACACAGGTGCCGCCGTTACGGCACGGGTTCGACGAGCACTCATCAAGCTCCATGTTACATTTAGGGCCTAAATATGGCAGAAAGAAATAAAAAGAAAAGGTTTGGCATTGACCTCCAAACATCAGCATAACGAAACCAATTTTAAGGTCCAAGACTTCCTGAGGTCTTACCAGTGAAGCCGGGTTTGCACACGCAGTCGTAGCGGTTGATACCATCCTTGCAGATGCCGTAGTCACAAGGGTTGCTGGCGCAATCATCAAAGTTGATCTCACAGTTGGTACCTGTGTGACATTATTGCATATTCAGTACATGCAGAACAACTCCCGACTCATCATGGGCAAATATGAGAGCTGCTCCTTACCTGAGATGCCATGCTGACACTGGCAGATGTATTTGTTGACCAGGTCCACACATTTACCGCCATTCTGGCATGGGTTGCTGTGGCACTCATTGAGCTGGTTCTCGCAGCGGTATCCTGTGTAGCCTGGCACACAGTTACAGGTGTAGCTGGCAATACCATCTATGCAGTTGCCATGGTGGCACGGGTCAGGCTGGCAATTATCGATGTTGCTCTCGCAGAGTCTGCCTTCAAACCCTGGGGCCAGAAAAGAGACACTAATCGGTCAGCACTTTCTGCTGGTCAGGATACATCTGATCAACCTTTCAAAGTTTATTACTAGTCTTTGGCTCTAATCTCTGCAGCCAAGTGGAAGGGGTGTAACGATGCATCGCAAAGCAAAAATGTTACAATTATCATGTCACATATCACACTTTCATGTGCTTTTGAATAATAATAATCAGATTATTATTTGGTTTTAATTGCAGGGAACTTAGTCAAAGTATTAATCGAGTATTGTTGTATCATTACACTCCTACTACAGTTTTGTTTAATTAACAAAGCTTTCAGGTTTCAAATCCCAGCACTGCCTGGCGGTCACTGTTGGGTCCTTAAGCCCTGAACCCACAACTGCTTGGATTATATGTTGTAAACGTCACTAAGGATAAAGGGAGTCTGCTAAATGTTTAAAAGTAGAATTCAAAGTATTTTGCGAGTCAGTCCAGCTAGCTTTGTTTACATTTACAGGACTAAGTGGACATTCTTATCCCGAGTGACTCTATATTCTTCCTCAAGCAGCCATAAATAGAAAAAACAAGCACCATTTAGCTAAACCCCTGATATAATTGCTGTAAAACAAGTAACACAGCCACTAGAGTGGAAACATAAATTTTAGCCTAGCTAACTAGTAGTCTGGCCAAGGTTAGTGCATGGCACTGCTTTACTCAGCACTTAGGTAATGAGGTAACGTCTACTAAGACAAATACAAAGCACTTCTCAAGGTCAAGGTGGATAAACGTGATTCCAAAAATTAGGGGATACTTCTAAATGAAATATCCCATAATGAAATATCCCCTACTTTTTGCGAGCAGTGTATATACGCAGATCAGCCATATCTTTACAACCACCTGCCGAATATTGTCTCTGCCCTCCACATGCCATCAAGGCTCTGCCCCACCAAGGCAAAGACTCCACAAGATCTCTGAATCTCTGAAGGTGGCCTGTAATATGTGGCACCAAGATGTTAGCAGCAGATCCTTCAAGTCCAATAAGGTAAAGCTGAGGCCTTCATGGATCAGATGTGTTTGTCCAGAACATCCCACAGATGTTTGATTGGTTCGAGATCTGGTGAATATGGAGGTCATGGCAACACCCTTAACACTTTGTCAGGTTCCTCAAACCCTTCTTGAACAGTATTTACAGTGTTTGCAGGTGCATCATCCTGCTGAAAGAGGTCACTGCAATTAGAGACTACCGCTGTTATGAAGGGGTATGAAACCTGTAGTGGCAGGTTAGCATATTAAAGCCAGTACGGTAAAATTCTGTGTTATCACAGCCCCAACTGGAAGCCGGGACCAGCTTGGGATTCTAGGATTCAGTGAAATGGGTATATACAATGCTCTTCATCTTTTTTAAATCCGAGTAAAAATGACAGACAGTAAGGTTACATTTTTTCAGTAAGCAAACAAAAAGTCTGTGTGGATTACTTCTAAACTGTGCTGGCTGGAGCGTCTCAGACGTGACCTCATCTACTGCAATTCTCAAAAACAAGATCTCTTGCGGCTCTTCCTTTTCTTTGCAAGAATTTCTGCATTTCATGCACTAGCCTGCAGTGATTCGGTCACTGCTATTCACAACAATGAGAGGACTTCCTTTCTTTCACACGTCCTTTCGTTCTCTTTCCCCCCTCACCCTCTAACTTTTTTCCCAGATTCCCTTTTTAACTCCCAAACCACCCAGCTTCTTTCCTCATTCTCTGGACATTTTTCCTCTTTCAAAGTTCCTTTCTACTTTCACCGTTTCCTTCTTTCTTTCTCTCGTGCTCTGTCTGGTGAAAGGTCCTACAGCGCAGAGCCCAGGTTCCTGCGGTTTCCATGCCGACAGGTTGTCAGGCAGGGGCAGAGCAAGGAGCCAGGACGAGAGACATAGACAGAATGAGTAAAGGAGAGAGGGAGGCTTTCAGTGGCCTCACAGAACTGCTTTTGTCCTGAAGGTTGGCTCTACAATACCGTGCACCCCTGCTAACGGGACAGGAGAACAGGAGCAGCAGAATACCAAACAGATGGTTCGAATACAGAACGCTCCATCTTCCCTCCACCTACATACCCACAACACACAAATGTATAACCTGCAGCATGCTAAACGTGTGAAAATCAACAGGTATTGGTAAAACCTGACAATACCTGTGATATGTAAAAGTCTGTACTTGTACAAGAGTGCTGATTTGCAGATTTGGGCGATATATAATGATCCCTGACTAAGGGTAAACACCTCATGTAGTACATAGGGTTGGGTATTAAAGGGTTTCAAAATTCTAAGTAGTACTTAGAGAGAACTTAGTACTCCTTAAAAACTTATCAGTTTCAACTAATGTTTTAAAAGTTTTAATTACATAGCCATGGTGTGTGCACAAATACACCTGTAGTAAGGAGGCATTTATCTGCCAGGACCGGTGTGGCATGTAATCATAAACGTCGACATGTAGCTTTATTTAGCATTATTTTGGCACCTATTCACCATTTTGCAAACTTTGATAACCTCGATAGGAACTGGAATCGACAAAAATGCAAATGACACCCAACCCTAGTAGTACATGAACAATGTTATATGTGAGGCACACAGACGTACTTATAGTTTGGGCTGTGCCATACGGTGCTTGTGTGGCTGTGTTATTGTGAGCTAAGGATGAACAGATGTCGGTTGAAGGCCAAGCATAACCCCCATCCTCAGCAGCTGCTGGCCCTGAGTGACCCTACGATCCCAGAATGCAGAAGGGGGAAGAGCTGGATTAAGACTCTGCTGTCAGTCTGACCATGGCTGCATAAAGGGAGGCGTCTGACCTCAGAGCAAGCTCATGCTTACTATGCTGACACAGGTATCTGTGTGGCAGATATCAGCCCTGAGCCCACGTTGATGCCCATGCCCATCACACTCACAGTGACTTACCTTCTGTGCAGCGGCATTCATAGCCATTGGGTCGGTCGATGCACTTGGCTCCATTCTGGCAGGGCGTGCTGGCGCACTCGTCAATGTCGATCTGACACATAGTGCCCGTGAAGCCTGGGACAGGCAAACACAAAGGTCAGGGGTCAAACAGAGGCAGCAAAAGACAAGCGTACATGCTACGCTCAGCTACAGAGGGCAGAGGTGCCTGGCTCAGAGGTCTTAGCTGGATGGACAATGCCTGGGCGGTAAGCTGTGACATGTTACGTAGTTAACAAAGTCAGTGTATGGTTAAGAAATACTTCAGAGATGTGAAGGTAGGGCTCAATGATAATAAAAGTAAAAGAAAAAGTAATGCAAATAAAATGACAGTAAAAGAAAAGATTGTGCTACTAAATATTTTATAGGGTCTTGGTTGTTTGTAACGTTTCACTCCAGCTGATTAGATTGAAAATTAAAAGTATACCGTGTTTGAAAAGAACTGAAAAGAACATGTGGCCCAAAGTATTGGAACACAAATCCACATTTGCCCAATAGAACTGGGACACAGTTTCTACTTGCCAAATTTCAAATTTTAAGGGCTGTTGTACTTCCTCACAGAAATGCAGTTTTATTTTACAACCCGAACTAGACACAGTCCAATTCAGCTGCAATTTAACAAGTACACACATTTTCCTTAAACTGTGTGCTAACAGATATACTCCTGGTTTCTGAAGCTTAATCACTCGCTGGCATTCGTTGGCTGGGAAAACATGCGTGGGGTGAGTAAGTTCAACCTATATGCTGGGGGCCTCATGGAAATGTCCATTTCTGCATCTGCAGCATGCACCCATGTTGATTAACAGTGTTGTGATGGGATCTGTGGAGATGCTCAGGGCAGGAGGTTAGAAGGGGGGCACCAGGATTGTTTTCTTCATCTGCCAGAACAACACCCCCCCTCCATTTTCTACACAAACTCCTCCAACTCAATAGTGAGATGGGGGGGTGAGGGGGAGTTGTCTGCCCCAGATGTAAATTGCGGACCTGGAAAAGAATCTCATTAGCAGGACTATGCCCCCCCCCACTTTCCCCTCTAAACCATAGTAAACCATAAAGAGCAAAAAAGGAGAGTCTGCCGTCCCCTTCTTCTGTGCTATAGATGAGTGAAGGCAGGAGGGGGGCACAATGCTGCCTTTGTTCTGGCATGCAGCCCTGCTGCCCCTGAAGGCCTCACTCTTATGAGTAATTACACTGAGCATCATCAGGCTGGCAGCACAAGCTGCGTCAGTCTAATATTAATTGACTTATACATTTCGCAAGTGTCTCTTGGGAACGGGAAAAACAAGTGCCCGTTGGGTAGTAGGAATGAGCGGCTTGCTTACCTGGCTGGCAGGTGCAAGTAAATCCGTTGATCAGGTCTCTGCAGATGCCATCATTTACACAGGGGTTACTTTCACACTCGTCAATGTCCACTTCGCAGTGTGTCCCTGTGTAGCCTGAACCAGAATAAAAAACAAGTCACACACAGATTCATACTACTCTACTAAGAGAAAGGTAGTGTGATTGACATGATTTACACTTAAATTTAAACTCATAATATCTACTGTTTAACTACTGTATTTTGTTTACTGGGTTAATAACCTTCACAGAAATCAACACTACAATATCAACAATATCTAATCATCTTGTAACAGTTGTTACTGTCTGTACTTTCTTACTGTGGTAGCAAAGTTTTAATAATCCAGCTTACATTTACATTTAGCAAGTCCCTAAAGCCTCAGACAGCCCTATTTTTCTAGTGGTTCTATACACACTAGGATGTCTTGTTAGATCCAAACCACTACTTATTACTGTCTGACCCACTTCGTCTTCTATAATCCAAATCTATTAAGCCTCATCGTGTTTGATGATTTTCCAAATCACGCTTGCCGATTGGACCCATTCGTACACGAACAGAAATCAGAACTAAACCAGCTGACAATGTGGGGGCAGAGAGGAAAAGGTGCCTGTGGAAATGAAAGCGGTGAGTGCAGTAGGAGGAGGTGGGGGTTGGGGGGGAAAGCTATGGGAAAAAGTTTGCTCTCGTTCTGTGTGCACGAGGGGGAACCGAGAGTAGCACAGAGAGGCCCTATTATTGTGGTTCATTCCCACCACTCTACTGCTCATTATTATGCAGCACACTCTCCTCCCCCCGCTCGTTCTCCGCTAGCCCTATAGACCCCACACTCCCAGTCCTCATTTGTATATTACTGAAAACCCTGAGATGCACATAAGGGCCGGCGATGGGGCTTTGAGTATGTTTGTGTGTCTGTGATTGTGTGTCGGCTGTTATTCCATGATTCTCACATGCCATCAGTGACTAGAACGTATGCCTAACCACACCCCCAATTCGCTCTCTGAATGATGTTATGCAACAGGTCTTCAAGCTAAGCAATTCTCTGTTCTTTCTTCAACGCCTCTGACTGATTCTGATTGGACTGTACATTGTTTTGGAATGTTTCGGCTGTACCGGGCATGCAGATGCAGGTGAACTGGCCGATACGGTCCAGGCAGGTGGCATCGTTCTGACAGGGCATGGACAGGCACTCATTGATGTCGATCTCACAGCGAGGGCCAGTGTAGCCACGGCCACACTGGCACTGGAACGAACCCTCCGTGTTGACGCACTTTCCAAAGTGCTCACATGGGTTGGCACCTGATACAGAAAGAGAGAGCAAAAGAAGAGTTCATTGATGAGCAAAAAAAGCGAGATAAAATCCACAGAATTACAGACAAACACAGCATTCATAATAAAAGGCACCAAAGTGGCAGAAAACCCATAAAACCCCTAGTTTTAGTATCTGTGGTAAGATCACTAAGCTAAAAACATTAAGACATGACACAACAGCCGCTTTCGAAGAAACATTTCTAGGGACCAACTTGGGAGGAACACTGTGTGACACTAAAATGACGTAAGCCACACAAATCTTACACACATGACTCAAAATCGATCCACTATCGCATATAGGCTCAGTAGAGCCTCGACTTCACTGTTGGTCCAAGTCAGATTTATTTCTATAGCGTTGTCTCATGGCAGCTATACAATTTTGTATCATGTTGTTATCTAAACCCAAAGCCCAAACTGTGCAAGCCTAGGGAAAGAGTGGAAAGGAAAAACTCCCCAAACGTTATAACGCCAAGACTCCAAAAGTGACCCAACCTCCTTGTGCAATGAATTAGATTATAGCAATAGTTTAAATTAACATAAGTGAATATAAAAAAAAAATATCAACAGAGAACATATAAAAAAAATCTATAATAATTGAAATCCAATATAATATTTAGATTAATAAATAAATAGCTAATAAGGAACTACTACAATAGATGACATAAAGCTGTCACATATAAGACAATAGTGTAATAAAAATAACATAAATATAGAGCATATCTGCAATAGTTTGTCCATTTGTCTGTTTTGTTCTATTTAAATGGTGAAAAGCTTTTGTTTTCATGGCGCTTTTGTCTGGAACATTCCCTCCACAGTTCCCTCCCTCCCATTTTATGGGACCAATCACCGCAGACTTGTAGCGCTCAGGGTTCCTATGCACTGAGAAAAAGTCCCTATACACAGCGTTCTAAGAACTACAATTGTCTACAGTTCCTGCGGTGCAAATGCAATAAAGAATCCACTTTCTCCACCATTTCTAAAAACGACCAAAAAGTTCATGCCGTGCAAATTTCGTCTAAGACAACCAAGTATTTCTTGTATAAGCCAAAAATGTATAACCTTTCGTAAAACCGAAAGGATTACTCTCGAAAGCGTTGAGACAGGACACAATGAAAGCAGCAGCAGTTAAACAACAACACCTGACTAGTGTGAACGCAGAATGAATCCTTTCACACTTACTAATCCCCATGCTTTACACAATCTCACAATACCAGTCTGGTATTTACTGTCATTTTCATACAGCACCCAATAAACAGAGAGAGAGCGAGAGAAAGAGAGAGAGAGAGAGAGAGAGAGAGAGAGTGAATTCGTAGTACAAAAGTACCAATTGAGCACTCATCCATGTCCTGGTTACATGCCCCTCCGATGAAACCTGCTGGACATGTGCAGATGGCACGGCCGTTCAGAGGGTTGGTGTCACACACTGCACCTTCATTGCAGGGGTTACTGACACATGCGTCATCCAGGTGGCACAGCAAACCTGCATTCATACGGGGAGAGAAGTCGATCAAAACTGAGACAAAGCCCGTATGTTTAGAATGGAGCAAACGTTGGTATGCGGGCGACATACCTGTCTTTCCCACAGGACACTCGCAGAAGAAGGACGCCACGCGATCATGGCATGTGGCCCCATTAAAGCACACGGCAGTGGCGCAGTCGTCAATGTTTTCGCTGCAGTCGTTGCCTGTCCAGCCGTTCACACAGACACACGTGTGGCCGCCGATGGTGTTGAAGCATGTACCACCGTTATGGCACGCGTTTGGCTGCATCAGGCATTCATTCACATCCTCGGCACAGTACTGACCTGAAAGAGTACATGTGTTATAGTACTGTTTTCTAGTACATTATTTTTCAAAAGACGCAGGAATATATGCACCGTTTGTCTGTATTATATTCAGGGCGTTGACCAAAATAGGCGCACACAATAGTTTAAATACTTTACACATAGTGTTTCATTCAAAATATTAATTAAAATACAACATGAAATCATTAATAGAGTACTGTGCTGTTCAATACAGTCATTCTTTTATCATCTTTTATAGATGAAACACATACCAATAGAATCGGAACCATGTTTCCTGTTTCTCAAGACGGCTCGGTTCACTCGTACCAGTTTTACAAAATATGATAATATGATAAGTTTACAAAAATGAAAGCCCTAACTATCTGGCTACATACCTGTCCACTCAGGTGGGCACTGGCAGTTGTAGGTGTTGACTCCGTCCACGCAAGTCCCTCCGTTCATGCACTTGTGTCCGGGACAGTCATCCACGTTCACCTCACAGTTAAGGCCCCCAAAACCTGAACGAGATCAGTGAGAAAGCTTGGTGAGAAAAAACGGGTTTTACTGTCTAACTCGATCTGAGTGAAGGATGCAGGTCAGTTGCAAGGTCCAGTGGGTGCTGGAGTGTTTACACTCTCTCCTGGCAGTTCCCACAGTAGCGCAGGGCCAGCTATAGTCCGGGCCACCCTCCCTGCTGCGTTTGCTTGTTTTAAATTCGCTCGCAGTTTCAATGACTTCCTCTCTGGCAAAGGCCATTTCCTGCCTGCTCCCCAGAGAGAAAGCAAGAGGGTCATAAACTAAATTCCTCCCTGATGTCGAGGAGCCTAGGTCTCGCCTTGTTTCGCCTAACCCCCCCACCCCCCAATCCTCTCATAGCAAAGCTATTTATAGCAGAGTTTGACCTATAGCTGCGACATAGTCTGGGAAAAGATGCACATGATTGTGGGAAAGTGCTCGTAGGAGTGAATACCCGTATACGTTCATCCATACGTACCAGGCAAGCAGGCACACTCGTAAGTGTGGTCGCCGGTCTGGTGGCAGGTCCCCCCATTGAGGCACTGAGAAGGTGCGCAGGGCTGCGTGGGCACTTCGCAAGTACGCCCACTGTATCCAGGTTGACATTCGCAGCGAAAGGAGCCATGTGTGTTTACACAAGCTCCACCGTTCAGGCACTTTCCTGACTTGCGACACTCGTCAATGTCCGTGCGACAGTTCTTGCCCTGGAATCCGGGCGGGCATGAGCAGTTGTAGTGGTTGTTCCAGTTTGTGCAGCGGGCACCGTTGGCACACGGGCTTGTGGCACAGGCGTCGATCAGGGAGCAGTCCTGACCTACAGATACACGAAGTAGAGAAGAAGATAAAATGGCTGAAAAACATAGCCCAGGTTATATACAAGACCAAAAACAAAAAGAGTTACGTATAACTGACTTCATTTTGTTATTTTCTTCTGACATGTGCTAAATTTCTAACAACAAAAGTGTTATGTTGTTCAACATTCAGTGTAAATACAGATTTTTCTTCCGATTTACCTCTAAAGCCTCTCTGGCACACACAGGTGTACTGTGGGCTGCCACTGGCCACCTGACTCTTGCAGGCGGCTCCATTGAGGCAGGGTGAACGATGACACGGGTCCAAATGCTGGCACAGTAGTCCTATGTAACCAGGCCGACACCTGTGTCGAAGGAGAGAGTGAGAAACGTGGAATTAACATGTGACGATATACTCGCTGAACAATCAAGCAGGAGAAGAAGAAAAAAAAATCTTAATCCAGTCTGGAAACTCAACCTATTCAGTACGAGTTCTGCCAGGATCTGATTCAGACTGCCCGTCTACCTCATTAGCACACATGTGAGTACACAAGCCACAACTTCTTATTATCCTTATAAAAAGTGGTCGAACCGGTTCACGTTACATGCACGCAAGTTCGTCTTTCTATCATTCTGGACACTTTTCATATACATAATGTAACTTTACATAATGTAACAACGTTCTAACCATAACCTTATGTTTTTTAGGGGGTCTTTGTCCTTTTCGTGTAAAAGAAAGTTTCCACTTTTATAAGAGAATAAATAAATAAAATCTTTCTATTCTGTGGAAACATCTTGTCCTCACAATGATATATATAAACTTGACCCCACAATTCTCACATTTCACATCTCTGTCTCTCTCTCATACACACACACACACACACACAATTTCATGCACCGAGACAGATGTAGCTTATCATCATTCATTTTACTTCAAAATGAACAAGCCCTCTGCAAATTCCCCCAATATTCCCAACTGCCCCATTTTATTCAGCCCGTGCCAGCCCACATTCCATCATTATTACTCCTTTTGCACAGCACAGCCAAAGCTCATTTCTGCACTCTGCACGGTTACCTAAAAGCACTGTCCTTACTCCATGGACAAAAACTTGTATTGTGTGTTTAAAAACCAAGTACTAAGAAGTATGGCTTTGTTTAGTGGATCCTATCTTGGTGCTCACTGCGATCGTATGCTATCTTGACAGATGGTTTATCTTGACCCGGGACTGCACAGGTGAGATAACACACAAACAGCTTTAGGGATTTAAAGGGTGTCTCTAGAGGCTAGGCCAGGTCGTCTAGTGTATGCAACGTAACCCTACACTCACCCGGGGAGCCCCTGTTACAGGATGAGCGCGACATCAAACAGGCCGTTTCAAGCCGATGACAAGGCCTGTTACGGCTGCTCCCTCCCGCTCTTGCCTTTCACTGTAAACCGAACCCCGGCGCGGAAACAACAATGGCCTTTCCTCTGGTCTCTGTAGTAGGACAGTCCCTTTTTTATGGCAACCTATCTCATCCTTTATTGGACAGCCTTTTTTGTGGCCCACCGCTCCTCCCCTGCACTCATTTCATGAGTGGCACCCGGGAAGCTGGCCTCCAGAGGGTGCTGTCCTGATTCTTTACCATATCAATCCTGCTTACTCTGTAAATAATACACAGCTCTTGGCGAGTGAACACCAGTGCTTAGGACTGGTTACACTAAGGCATATATTAATAACCACATAAAACTGTACCACTGCTTACTTTGCAGGACACTGGTAAAAAGTGGAGGGGGACTGGTTTAAGTTTTAAAGATAATCCTTCACTTTGGTGAGTGTAAGTCTGTACTAAGTGTACAAAAAAAGGCAATGTGACACCACTTTAGTGACAAGCAGTGAATAAGAGGAAATGCTTGTAATCAAAGAGTGCAATAATAATCCAACCATAATCGGATTTGTACAGTTTTCTAGAGCTGACAGCTGGGTTTTAGCTCAAGAACTACATTTTCCCACACATATATCCTTATTATTATGTATAGCCTTTCTCAATCGCTCTCAATTCGAGTCTGCGAATTCATGCAAACGTAACTGTACAGAGTGTAGAACTGCCTGGAAGCAACTAGCAGAAACAAACATGCTTGCCAGGTCTGCTTATTCCAAGAGAATTTTCTTATTTTAGGCTTGTTTTTCAAGACCTGATAGTTTTTTTTGTTGTGGGATCTGGCAACCCTGGAACTAAATGCAGAATCTAAAGTGGGTAGACACTTCTGGATAGACTCTGAAATGCAGCATGTGCTCAGTGAAATGAAGTACATCATTAATTCATTGTTCAAATTTGACATTACAAGTTCATGTAAACTTGTTGATTTGATTACTGACAGAATTTGACTTTTTTAATTCTCAGATTATTAAGAGCAAATATAAATGTACTGTCAGGCTTCTTTTATTCCTTTGGACAATTTAGTTCCCTACATCCCTGTTTGACCTTTTAGGTCCATGCCTTCGGATTCCCTCTGCCCCTGGTAACGGTCAGGGTAAACATTTCAGCAGCTTACTTCTGTATGGTGCAGTTGCACTATCCAAATCAAACAGGTCAGTGTCCTGAACTAGCAAATATGCTTTGATTTGATTTGTCTTCAAATCTAATCAGCAGTATTTCTGAGGAATTCGAAAATGAGTTCTTTTTCAGTTACCAGGGCTACTCCACCACCTCCTCCTCCTCTCAAGGCCCCTGGAGCACTGCACTGCCTTCCCTATAAAACCTCTCACACGCTGTGAGGTCAGATGTCATAGGTCAGCAGTCTGATTGTCATGATAATGTTTGCGAGGCCGAGGAGCTGGTGGGGGTGGGACTACTGTTTTGGGACAGAAATGTCTTTGGATGGCTAAAGGAGAGATGGTCAGGTGGTGGGCCTACTAAGGGAATGTCATGTCATACTTCCTGTAATCCCCCGTCTCCTGTTCTGAAAACAGTCGCCCTCTCTTCGAATCACAGATCTGCGTCGCTCTGGCAACCTCATAGACGAACAAGCAAGTCTGACACACCACCACTCAGCCCCTACCCTTCGTCCCCTCAGCTATTTGTCATGGCTTGGTGGGGTTTATTTAGAGGCAAATTAACTATGTCTGGAATTTTGGGTGTCACTGAAAAAAATGAAGCCAGGGGTCTCGGGCACAAAGAGAGCCTCGAAGGGGCACCCACACCAAGATTTTTTACGAGCATGGACTTTGACAGTTCTCTTCTTCTAAATGTGGCCCGAGGCTGTTAAATGCAACCAGGTATCTTCACAATGTGTTCCTGTTGTCTGGATGGGTTTCACAAAGGTCTTGCTGGACTAGCGATACATTTGTCACGCTGGCTGGTATGCATGTAAAGTATGCACAGAGGGTGAAAAAACCTTACTGTTTCCCACTCAAAGTTAAGCTATTGCCTAGCTCTTGTTTTATGAGACTGTTTAGAGCTGAGATGAAAACAAATGTGTTTACCAGTATACCCAGGCCCACATAACAGCTGTCTTTGGATCACTAGACAATGCACGCTTGCTCTAAAGCTTACCCTGTCTAAGTGTACATTTCTGCACATGTGGGTGTATCAGTGTTAGTGTCTGGCTCATGGGTGCAAATGCGCAGATATTGGTCAGGCCGCCACAGGAGGGAGGACAGAAGAGGAAAGGTTAGCATTGCAGCCAAAACACATTCTTTTGTCTGGGCCTTCACCGTTCCTATCATTCTATTGCTTCTATTCATTCAACAGCAAGATGAGAGGCTGTGCTCTCCTCTGAAAATCTGCTTTCTGTTCTACATCCTTACAGAAAAGTGTTCAGAACTTCAGCAGAACATCAGATAACAGTTGTCTCCTAGTGGAGCATCCTGTACTAGGTTTTTTTTGTCGTTAGTGTTTTTCAGCAGGTGCGGGATCTTGAGTTAGCCGGAAGGATTTGGTCTTGATCCCTGTCTCTTGAGGAAAAGTGAGGCCCACGAGAGGGAGGCTGGAGTCTTGGCAGTGGCAATAAACCCTGAACATCACAGCACTCCTGAAGAATTGTGCCAGCTGCAGCTAAGTGCTTTACATCTGTCTGCATCTGTCAGCACAGCCCTGAATAACATTTTCTGCTGCTGCCTTTGTCCCAAACAATGCCGTTATTATACTGAACTTTAATGCACAAACACACACACATACATGCATGCCCCGATACAATCCCATGCACATGAGTTTTCCAGTACACACCCAACATACTTGCCATGGTAATATTTGATTTGTCAACATACACTTGTAAACACAAGTCTGATAGTTGAGGCTATCTAGTAGTGAGTAGAAGGCAAACAAGATCAAGCATTGATTCAATGAAAACCAAACACAAAAGCTCACACTAACTCCCATGCGCAGGGCATTGCACAATGCACACACTCAAATGCACACTGGATAATGTCTAGCAAGCTTCTGAGAGTAAGAGTGCAGAGACGCATTTCCAGTCCTGTCCAATCCTTCACCTTGTGATTGGAAGTCATCCCAAATCAGCACTCTTACTCTTAAAATAAAATAAACGTGGGCCATTTGGACTTACAAACCTGGTCTGCTCTTCTGGATGTTCTGGTGGAAAGAGTAACAGAAAGCAATATACTTTAGCAAAATACTTATATTTTAAGTCAAACACAAGAACACTGGATTAATAGGTATAACTCTATTGTAAGTGCTTCTGCACAGCATAGCCTTCGAGTCTTCGAGAAGTTTCGGCAGATGTAATGCATTTAAGACACTGACAATGTGATTTATGTCTGTGAATCTCATCATCTGGGTTTGTTTTTGGAATTCTATTCCATTTTTTCTACTCTAGAGGTCACTTGGGGCAGGTAACTGAACACCGCTCTCCCAAGTACTAGCCCACAATATCATAAGGTCATGGCACCTGTAGAGAAGGAGCACAAATACACTGGGTTGACCAAGATGAAATTGATCATTCATGCTCCATCAGGCACCAAGCACAGAAGAATTCCTGGTGGAAGGATTCCAAACCCCCCAGGTACTCTAAGCCCTGCATCCCACACCAACGTGAAAAACACACAGTGCAAACACTTCCCATGGTGCAATAGAAAGTTTCTCAATATTGGCTATTCTCTATGAAACCAGATGCGCTTTTAATGTCGTAAATCAAGGAAAATGTGTTTGGCCTTCGCAGTTTGGTTCTTGAAATCGAAACATCCCTACAAAACCTGCTTTGCTGCAATGGCTGGCACACCACACTACCCCCAATGTTCCAAACTCTACAAGTGGGGAGCAGCTTCATTCCATTGTAAAGAGCCCATACTGACACCACACTGCCAACAAGAACCCACCCCTCCACCTCCAACTCTCTCTTTTTCTCAGAGAGGAACCAAAGTGGGGGTAGGGGAGCATTTTGTGACCCAAATAAAAGAGCTAAAGTAGTCAGAATCCCATTGTGTGAGAAAGGAGGGAGGAGGGGCAGTGACCCAAACAGCCAGGCTTTCAGGCCCGTTCTTATACGGACCAACAGACCTCAGCTGTAGCCTGGCAACAGTAACCCATGGCTGAGGAGAGACAGAGGAGGGGGGTGTTGTTAGACAGGGTTCCATAAGGACAGTTTCAGGACTTTCTCAAGAGCTTTTTCCTCAAGTATGTCTGGCTGAAGTGCACAATCAGAAACTGTGAAAATTTACCGACGATTTTGCCGAGCAACATTTCACAGGTTGCATATCACATCCAGCCTTAGTAAACAACACACACAGAGAAGGAGCATATTAATTCCACTTATTAGACGCATAGTGACAAGGCTAACAAACACATACCCCTCCACAAACAAGAACTTTTTTTCTTGTTCTCCTGAGTTGTATGCCTCACAATTATCCCCACTTTACAGATTACTCAGGGAGCGGCTTTCTTGTTTAATGTGATAATAGTCCATGATTGCAGAACTGCCAAGGCCAACTGCCTAATGTACAAGAAAAGCCAAACAGATGTACAAATAACTGTTTGTAGAAAATATTCCTTCAGGAGCTCATTATGATCTGTCCTAGAAATTATGCAGCTGTGCATAACAAAACTGAAACAATAGAGACCAAAGGAAATCTCTGCTATTCCTAACAAGCAACCATAACCACTTTGTATGGGTCTCAGAGTCGAGGTCTTCCAAAGCTTTTTCCGATGTGTTTCACCACAAAATGCCACCCCACCACCCAAACTGAACCAGATCCTTGGGAAACTCACAGAGATGGACTGACCTCAGAATACTGCTACAGACCTGTGGAAAGATCCACTCCTTAAAATGAGATGGCTATAAAACCATTCAATGAATCATTTATTTCAAAACCACAAAGTTTCTGGTACACATTTCTCAATAAGATTCTTTCACCATTACCTATTGTTTCCATTCCCTTGGCATTATTCTTAAATACATAGCTAGAATAGTCACATGAACAAAATAATATAATCAAAGCTACCATAAATAAAAGAATAAAAAATATTTTTACACAGGAACCAAGATGCAAGGAGGCTTTAAATCAGTATTTAATGTTACTGATCTGGTACTGTTAACAGTATATACACCAATCAGCCAAAACAGACATTTATTATCTTATTACACCAGCACATGTTAAGCTATGGTATTTTTTTGTGCGTAAGTTAACAGGCAATTCTTGTAGTCGATGTTGAAATGTGGGAGAAATGTTCAGGAGTAAAGACCTGACAAAAGAACATTAACAAGTGTCAAACCATTACGGTCAAACGACTGTGTTGGTGATTCTCCAAAACAATAAGGCTTGTGGGGTACACCTGACCAGCAGTGGTAAGAACCTACAGACAGTGATCCAAGGAAAGACAAAACACAATCCCGCAACAGCGAGTTGTCACCCAAGGCTCATTTTTTTCAACAACGAATCGTATCCCACCTCATCTAAATGAACAGTAGAAATACTGTGGTAAAAGTAATAGAAATAATCACACTGCAGTGCTTCCTGGTGAGTATTTAGCTGCCTAGTTACAGACCTTTCACAATTCTCTCCATGCTAAACCCTGTCTACCATCAACATGCCTACAGTGGGCTGGTGAGTGTCAGAACTAGACAGACCAGACTTGGAGCAATAGAAGGTCTGACGAGTCCTGTTTTCTTTCCATCACATGAATAGTCAGGTAATAAGTTCATTGTTTATCTGGGGAAGAGATGGCACCAGTACGTACTGGTGTGATGCTCTGGGTAACAGGCATTCATGTGAACTTAAATTAGACACATAATCTTGAAATAAACTTTGTTTTTTGCTGGTTTTGATGTTTTGGCTGATCGATGTACAATATACAAACCAAAGCAGTGAAAGTTCCGTTTTACGGGACGTTTGGAAAAAATGAAATTTATGCAAAGTTCACACCCAAGATAAATGATCAGCTTTGAAAACAAACATTTTCATTACTTGTTAGCAACACATGTTGCTCCAGTACAGGACTACTAAAGACAGCTGGTCGTTTATAGATCTAGAATAAGAGATAACTGATATTTTAATATAACCATTAAACTTTTCTTTTTAGTAAATTATTTGTCATTTCAGTCCACTTAAACCAAGAAATTCTGGTCTCTGTACTATCTTGATATGGTTAACATGGCAGGTATGAACACTAAAGTCATGCTCTGGTGACCACACCGTATGGCTATTGACAGTTGCAACGATATCCACAATGTTGATAAGGCTTTAATATGTATAGTATAATATACTAGTTTAATATGGTCTTATCCCCTAGTGAGTTGTTCATAAGTTCCCTGAGTTCCTGTTGCAGACCCGTGAATGGTGGCACCTGGCCTACAGCCAACCTCTGTAAGCCTGATCAATCCAAAGATCTCCTATGCAAATTCAGTTCAGGATTGCAATCACTAGATTCGACTTTTTGAGTAGGTATTCAGTTTATATTCAGTTTTTGTCATTCTGTTTTTTTCTTCTTACTTCCATAATAATGTGTTTATTAGCTGCTGTACTACTGCTTTGTACCTAGAGATGGTACTCTTTTATTACTTAATGTAAAATAGTAGAAGAAACGTTATGGAGTTGTTAACGTTTTCATACTGTGTAGTAGACTGTAATGTTTTGTTATGATTACTTAACTAATTAAACAGTTTGTTCTTGATTGGTGTACTCTTACATGATTGTAAGAGATACAAATAGTTCCAATTCAAACAGAAAAAAATGGGGGATTTGAACCAGACACCTAATGTGAGTGAGCGCATATAAGCCTATCAGCATTTTGTGATCACGTGCACTATATATTATATACCAATATAATACAAACTGATGATTAATTAAATAACAATGAGCCATAGATTCATAGGCAACATTAATCATTTCCTTGAAATGAAACAGTCAAAAGATTCACTAGATTCACTATCGGAGTTATTACGGCGTCGAAAACAGGCAAGCCATAAAGACTTAATGCACTCGGTCACTGGTCTGGTTACCGGGGTAACAAGCGCTAGGGTCATCAGCGAAACTCGAATCGCCACCCAAAAGGGCAGTGGGCTACTACGTGGCTGATTTGTCTTATGAAAATATTAGAAGCTTTGTAGCTTTGATTAAAAAAAACAAGAAAATAATTTTGTTTACCAATTATTGACAAGTATCTGAGGCTCAAAAAATGGGATTTGTGCCAGCTCTACAAATAAATCGACGTGAACTAAAAATGGTAACTCAGGTACCAGCAAGTAAAGTCAATGTGACATGTCTGTATCAAATGAGGCTGAAAATATTATTTAAAGCATTCCACAGTTTGCCACATGAATAATCAGAGACAAGGACAATGGTTGAGACAGCGACTGAGGCGGAATCTTATGAAGCATTCCACTCAAATCCATCAAGAAGAGGCTGGGAAAATACACTAGGTGCATGAAGCCAAAAAATGAGAGTGTGGCCGTCTTTATGAATAGACATTGTAACACTCTGTACGTTATGCTAACTTGCCCAAGTGTAGTAAGCAAGTAATAACAGCTATTATGGGTTGATATGAATTCCCTTCTATTGTTACTAAACCATAAAGAAGTCTTCTGAGGATACAGCTTCTGCTTAAAGGCTGGCTACATTTGCCATGAAGAAAACCAATGGCAACACAGTAATTAAATACCATTGCAAGGTAATAATCTGCTTGTCAGCATCCATGTAAATAGTGGTGTAAATGCTGCAATTGTATTTTACTGTTTGGGAGTTTTTAATAATTATTTAACTTGTGTAAATCATTCAGTTTATGTTTGTGTTATGGCAAGGTTTGTCTGTGGTGTATCATTTTTGAGCTTACCACTGTATACAAAATATAGTCAAATCCCTATCTGGGGTTTTCCTGCTATAAGACTTCATGGTGGGCATTTTTTATAAATCCTTCTAAATGAGACTTAACAGATGACTTTCGAAATCACTGTGTAGAAGTGGCAATTAAACATTTCTTAGCAATGCAACAAAGAACAAGTTGCGCAAGCAAAATCTCTTATCTGTACAACCCCAAATCAGAAAAAGCTGGGACAAAAAAAACAAACAATAGAAAAAAACATCTTACACTGACTTTTATTTCATTGCAGACAATATGAACCCAAATTTCATGTTTTATCTGGTCAACTTCATTTCATTGTATATATTTACATACATTCATACAATGATATAATGGTGTGATTTTAAACAGATTTTTAACGTGAGATTAAGATGATGCCAACAGGTGACTGTAATCTTGGTTTGGTACAAAATATTTGAAAGGCTGAGTATTTAAGAAACAAAGGGCAAAGAATCTTTGACAAACACATTGGGACTTACAAATGCCACATAAAAACTTCCCAAGAAGGAAGCCTTATGTTAACCCTATCAATAAGTCATCTTTTTTGGAAAAAAATAGATTCTGTGTGCTCCAGACCAAAATGAATAGGACCATCCAGACTGGTATCAGCGAAGTTAGGGTATAGAGCTGTGTCCATGCCCTTGGTATTAGTCATTCACATCTCTGTGATGGCAGCATTAATGCAGAAAAGGAGATTGAGATTTTAGAACTACATATCCTGCCTTTAAGACATCATCTATCCCATGGCCATCCATGCCTTTTTCAACATGACAATGCAAAACCACATGTTGCACACAATACAAAAGCATGGCTGAGGAAAAGAAACTGCAAAGGTACTGGACTGGTCTGTCTGCAGTCCTAACCTGTGCCCAATAGAGAATGTGTGGAGAATTTTAAAAACGAAAAAGGTGACAGTGACATCCTTTACTGTTGCTCATTTTAAGGCGTGTTTGCAGGAAAAATGGGACAAAATAACATAACACCTAAAACACCAACAACACCTGAAACTTAACTGTTATATGTTCTCACAACACTTTCTATTGTATTCACTTCATTCTAACAAGTGTTGTGAGAAGGAGGAACATTACAAAGTGGTAAATGCTTTACGGTCCCAACTTTCTTACAAAAATGTGTTAAAGGCCTGAAATGAAGTCATGTTGACCAGACAAGTAAATCTTACTTTTTTTCTGATTTGGGGTGCCTCAAACCCCCCAAAACCCCCCAAAACTCAATTTGTTGAATTAGGTTAGCTGGTATCATATATTCCATAGCCCTATTATAGCCCATATTAGCAAAACATTCTTTCAACATTTCTTACAGACTTAGAAACACAGAGTGACCAAGTAACTTGTGTCTCCAGTCAGAATAGCATCCACATATTATCAATGCATGTGTGAGTAGGGAGCCTCCAGCTCCGGTCCTCCATGAGCCTGTCTGTCTCGGCATGGGGCAGCAGTCCACTCAAAGGCAGCACCTGGCCCTCCACTCCTCCTTTGTGAAGAGCTGACTTCTGTGATTACCATCACAACATCCACCAGCTGTCCCCTGTGCAACCCCCACAACACACACACACACACACACACACACACACACACACACACACACACACACACACACACACACACACACACACACACATCCCTACTTATCCCCACCTCCCTGTTCCTCCAGCTGAAGCCTCTGAATGACACCCTTACAATCTGCCTAATTATCTCGCCGCTTCAGCTGGGACTTTATCCCACAATTGAGCACCGCTTGCACTCCACACGGGAATGGGACGAGATCAGGGCCCCCACATCATCCACTCCAATGAGACTTCCTGACTCTTCACCCAGACTTGCATTCCTAGACTCAGCACCAACAAGTGCCCTGTCACGCTTTGTGATTCAGATCTATAAAATATTAAATCTGAATGTATAGGTCATTGAGGGGCCTACAGTTTCATGGCATTCATTTATACCAATTTTGCAGATCACCATCATGTTTCAAAAGTCTCTTGATGTTATTTCTTATGGATATTTTATTATGGCATCAGATGCTGACTTCAGTGACGAAACAAACAAACCAAATTTGAGCAAAAGACTTGACTGTTTGACATGGTGACTGTCCACTCCATCCATTTGACGAAGCCATTGTAAGCCGGCACTCATGGGATACAGCTACAGAGGGATTACTCCTGTAATCTGTCAAAGACTACACTGGCCACTAAAGTTCTCAGGTCAGTGCACCATCAAGTGAAGTGAAACGAGGAGCGGTATTTTCATAAAATGCCTCAGACAGGATCTGGCTGCAGGCCAGCAAAGCAGCCAATACTACCATAACTAGAGGAGTCACAACAGCTGCCCTCAGGCTACGTTCGCATTCTATTACTGTCACCTGGAGTGAGAAAACAGAAGACAAGCAAATGCCTTCAGTTGCAAACAAACAACTAGAAGCTAAATTATGCAATTTTGATTAAATTCTGATTGTAAACAAAAGATTTTACAACTTTTTGTACTTCCTATAGCTAATGTTGCTTGTTATTCTAGTTCTCCAGTTCACCGTTCTCCTTTCATGCTGTCCCCCTTGTGGTGCCAGGTTACAGGTTGGTATCTGGAGGAATAAATGGTCCTTTTCTGTTGTTTTTGATCTCCGGTTACGTCGGGGTCCCTGGAGAAGGGAGGTGTCTCAGAGTCAGCACAAGAGCCGACCAGTCAGACCACTCACCTGAGCCGAGCCTTTCGGGTATGGTCATGTTACCACTTTGTGTGGTATGGCATTTACTGTGGCCTTTCCTCTACAAGCTCCATTTAAAGAAATACCTACACTACTGTTCTCTGATCGATGTGATAATACTGAGTACTGAGATATGGAATTGTTAACTCTGTCACTCTTAAAGTATGCAAGAAAAAACACAGGCCAAAGCTTGGCAGGTCCATAAACTGTTAAATATTGACCTACTCATTGTTTCAGTATCACTCAACCTGATGTGCAATGTGTAATGATTAAAAGATAGTCGTGGCTGTTTCAGATTTTTTTGTTCTTTGCCTGCAAATCTCAATGTAACCCATTTTTTGTATTACTTTATGCAAGTTCTTAAGAAAAAAAACCTGCTACTCGCAGCTACCTGCCATAAGTCTGATTTATACTTCTTCAGAAGCACCTTGGACAGCCCCATGAGAAACCAATTAACCCTTTACTGGACCTTTGCTATGACTCAAACACCAGCAGATAAAGACTTTCCTTTGTAGCTTATTTAGACTGTAAACCCAAACCATCAAAAACTGCCAACCAGCTGTTACTAGGTTCTTGAGCAAGATTCTAAAGATGAGCTTTTTTTGGAATGCAATCTGAAACACATGAGGCACTTTGCATAAAAGCCAAAAGATTCAACAGAAAGGCATGAACGTACCCTCACCTTCCCTGTGGTGTGAGGATGCATAACATTACTGGGTTTGACCTGACCTGAAAACTCGTTCTCCATGAGCTGGTCAGTAACCAGGTAATTACAGTTTGCTCAAAGGATACAACATTCACCGGAAACAAAGGACTGAACTTAGAAGGAAAGCAAAATGCCATGGGGGACCAAAGACAAGGACCAGCATATAGGTTACAGATAAAGCATGAGCTGCCAGACTTCCTAAAGGCCTGCTGGTCCACATGTTAGAATATAAACACTGTACGAACACTAAGTGGTGCTGTAAAATTGTGTGTTTTTCAAGATGAAAACTTGACTCCTATTATATGGGCAAAGCCAAAACCGCACGTATTCTCCAGATGTTGGCTGGCATTTGAGTTCCCCCCCTAAACCAAAGCTAATAAAAAACGAACAATATTGTCATGCAGGCACACTATACTCTTTAGATATAAAGGAATGTAGATGCTCAGGGAAAATATGATTTTAGGTCTTCAGCTCAAAAGTGTTTCAAAGCTCTTGGCCTTCAGGTTTTATACAGATCATTTTAAATCAGTGTGCGACTATTGGTTTATATAACAACATAATTGCCATTGCCTGGTGTTACACTTAGCCACAGAGAAGGTTTCCCACATTTTCATGCCCACCGGGGGAAAATCTCTAATCATGAATGAAAGCTAGAGTGCACACACAGCTTTCCAAATCAGGCAAGAAACTTAAAACAACAGCCCCAGGCATTCATGTGATAACAATCACATCGCATTAGCATAGAGAGTGAAGACAAAGGCGGTGGGAAGCAGTGGAATCAGACACTGAAATTTCTAAATGGGGCAGCACTGCCAGAGCAGGAGGCTGAGTTTCATTTTAATGGCTATTAATCCCTCAAACTGAAGTGGCTGAAATTTTGTGGACAGGTGCAAGCAGTGCCCATGTGTCATCTAGCAGACACGAGAAGAGTTCAGCAACATTGTTTTTCATTGTGCCTGGCAACCCATTCAGACTCTCAGACGGAACACCTCAATACCACACAGCATGGTCGCTATTAAACAACAGGGAAAGAACGTCCTTGCCAAAAAACTTCAAAACTACAAAAGAAAGATGATAACCGTCGCTCAGAGCCTGGCCACGCTCCAGTCTAATTTCTCCACAGCTGTGAGTGTATCCTAAAGCATCAAATGATGACGTCACAACACCAAAAATCAGCCTGTGATGATGGCCATATGCTCATTTTAGTAACGTCAAATAAATGAATTATTTGAATATTTTGAAAAGGATGTTGTCTTTTTTTAAATGAAAATTGTGCTGCAATAATGGCTTATTGTTTATCTAAGAGGATGTTGCTAATGAAGAGTATATTTAATTCTGACAAACAATTGCATTGTTATATCATAGCTCTCACAGACCAATGCCATTAGCTACATTTTAGTCTGACAACCAGTGGGCTTTAACCGGTGAACACCAATTATGGAGATGATGACATCTAGAACTGGACCAACCAATATTGAGCCACGGACGACCATTACTGACCTCATATCAGCTAGCTCATAAATACACTTCACTATTCATTTGTGGTCAAAGATGGTTTGACATATTTGATGCAAACACAACAAATGTATTTAGTATGTCTTCATGGTCACTATTATGGTTTGTGACAGCCCCATGAATGAGTGATATAAAATAGAATGATATAAAAAAGGTAAATACCAGTAGGTCTTCCGGCTAGATGCTGATAAGTATATACCTCAAGATATATTTTCACTTCTTCATTTAGCAGACATTCTTATTCAGAGCACCCATTGTCCAGTACTTTAACCATAACTGCCACAACTTTACAGATGTAGATGCTGACATAGCGTGCCTTAGACCTGTCACCTGGCTGTGACTGGCAACGCCAATTGGTTAGTGGTGGCTCAGTGGACTACTAATCTGAAGCTCTTACCCTACAGTTTTAACCTACAATTGCTCAGTTCCATTGTAAGTTGCTCTGGATAAGGATGTCTGTTAAATGTTGAACATGCAGAACCAACTCAGGACATCTCTGACACTTTTGTCCTCAAATTCCTAGGATTAGGACACATCTTTACTTTTTATACGACTCATGGCAGTGCTTCAAATAACTTTAGCACAGAGAATTACCTACACTTCCCATAATGACTAGTTTCTAGGCCTCTAGCTGCTGGGGAACAGGTGCCATTACACTGCACTTAAGCTGGTTTCTCTCATCCCACCATTATGAGTCATTATTCACACAATGAAGCAAATGAAGCAAAGGCGAGCACTTACATGCATCTCGAGTCAATACACATCCCCCCATTTTCACATGGTTTTTGTGTGTCCACGCATCGCAGTCCTGTGGGAAGAAACGGGCCAAAATTACACACGCTCACATGAAGAGCAGCTCTGACCGTACATGACCTGTTACAGGTTACATTTCATTGTTATTATAGAGACTTGTGTGTGAAGGGATGAGTTGATTGTGCATATACAAATGTCCAATCAAGCAGATTTGTCCCTAGACTTCAGATACACATAACACTACATTTATCTCAGAGTTCAGCAGTTACAATGTACAATTCGATGCATTGATGGATGGATAGATAAATATAAGCAAACACGGTTTTATAAGCAAACACGAGAGACATGAAGGCCTACTTAAACAATATAACGTCTGTGAGGATGAGGAAATAGTTTTCAAACCCAAACTTCATTAAGAGCATAGTTTTGCCTACCGGTGTTTGCACCCCCACCCCCACCCCCGCCGCTCCGTAATACAAAGTTCAGTTCTTAATGGCTCTTTGTTCGTAAAAGCATGAGGGCAAAGTTACATATCAAACACATAGCGAATCTTTAACTCAACTCTATATAAGGGGGTCGTTTTCTATTCTTAATGACTGCAAGCGTATGAAGGCGTAAAATCGTTTTTAGCCTAGCTCGTCGTGGAAGAGTGTTGCCAGAGCGAGCGTCAATCAACGTAATCGAGAGCGACCTGTTATCACATGTCTTAATCGCGGCGAGTTCAATACAGAATTAAGAGGATTCTAGCATGTAATAACTGCCCACCCTGCCGCTGCCGAGCACAACTAGGGTGCAATAGAAGAACTGAATCAGATTCCCACGATCACACTGGACTCACGGATTAAGATTATATACCTAATAACGCCCTTATATAACGCACATGACATATAGCAGTCCATTTACTGACACTATGTCCACATTACCTGGTCTTGTAAGTCCTGAAAGTTACACTTTACCACCTAATGAAGTGCACGATGTAGCGCGTAGTCTGGTGTGCACTGAATAAATAATATTAAGTTACGACATTAAGATTAATATATAATAATAATTTAATATTTAATGAAATACATTAGTCCAACTAGAGTGTGTGGAAGCATGTAATCCGTCTCAGATTAAACAAGAATCTGCAGTACATATTATACTTTAATAATGCACCATGTATACCACTTTTAGGATGCACAACGTATAAACTATACAGAAGATAACGGTAAACAATAGATATTAAGCAGACCGGCTTTATGGACGGACTGGAAGGATTTTACCATTTTATCATTTGTCAGGATTAGGGTAAATAGGCAAACCTTTATATTGAAAACGAACACAATTCAATATATATGGACTTATGAAATGCTGTAAGATCAAACTGCCTGACAACAAACGTGGGTCATTTGTCTGTGAAAGATATTATGCTGAATAATGAATCTTAATAAATGATAAACACACGCTTTGTCACTGCTATTTGGCGAAAATACTTTACACACAAGACAGAAATCACAGCTTTTAGATGTTTTCCAGGTAAAACGTTTTGGCGAGTATGCTAAAGTGTTGCACACAAGTTGGTTTGTCGTATTTAGTTCTATGTATTACCGTTGTTTTTCTTTGGTAAGTGATTTGTGACTACAAACAGTCTGTCACTACGAGTACTGCATTCATTCAAAACATTTCAAAAGTTTTATCACCTGCAACCACAAGCAGAATTCCCAAGCCCTTCTCTGCTAGCTGGCATCGGAATCAATGCTTCCACTTTCCATTGCATTCCTACTTCAATTAAGAATTTCAATCCAGGCTAGAGGGTGAAAATAACAGTAGAGTACATGTACTCACCTTCACAAAGCTGCACAACTCCCAAGACTATCAGCACAAAACAAATTCTGTAATTCCCCATATCCGCGGACTTCTGATCCAGCTCCTCTGTTCGAGTATCAACAATAATACATCCTTTTAAAAAATGACACGAAGATTAAAGGTCCCGGGAATCCCGTGAAGAACAAGCAGCCGCATAGAGTGTTTCTTTTTCTTCGTAGAAACTTTAAAAACTTTAGTCCAGTGCCGTAGTTCCTCTTGCAGCTCGGCGGCGGCTGCACTGCCACTCTTTTCAGCTCCGCGCGCTTCTGCTCCAACTTTCTCTAACTCCTGCACTTCTGCACCAACGAATCACTCCGCCCTCAGCCCTCAGCGCAATAGAGACTGCAGCGGGGTCTAGGAATGTTCATCCGCCATATTAAATAGTGCCTGCCCCGTCTATGTTAAAATCAACGCCGTAATCAAAAATTGGGATCTTATTCATAGATGCATTAAATACCCATTATATACTGATAAAAAAATATAATTTAACACATTCTACTCATTAGCTTTGTGTAATGTTCCATCCGTGTTCCCATCAGCTGATGATGGGACAATTATTGTTTAACACCGCATCTTTTGACATGAAAAAGTATTTATGTCATTTTGTGCTGGAATTGTAATTGTGGAAATAATATTTTGCTTTTAAAAAAGTGTCAGCAATCGTATAACGATGTAACAAACATATGCAGTGACAATGGGACGATTTTTCAAATATTTATAAACAGCTGTTAACACCCCCAGTACACCCCTAGTTTGAGAGTGAAGTGTTGTTTTAGCACTTTCCACTACAATCATAAAATACAGGCTTGATAATAGAATTACCAGTAGGAGCAGGTTAAAAAATGGGAATTTGTGAGGGTTTGGAGGACACAATCACCAGTAAATAGGTATTCCCTCTTCTGTGTCTGATAGGAACCTGGGATCAAATCCAGGCAGTGTCCTCTGGACAACTCAGACATTTTGTACAGGCACAACTGACCGTGTCTGACCAGCTCTGTCCATCTCATGGCAACCTGGGATCAAATCCAGGCGGTGCTCTCTGGCCAGGTCGGGTATGATATGCAGACATGTTTGACCTAAGGAAGTGTGTGCTGAATGACATATATGTAAATGTGCTTAAAGAAAAGTCTCACACTGATCCAGGGTCCAGGGTTCAAATCCCACCTTTGCCAAGATGCTACCGTTGGGCCCTTGAGCAAGACTCTTAATCCTCAACCCACTATTGCTTGGATTGTAGGTTGTATTAGTTGTAAATCACCTGTGACCGTGACCAGGGTTATACATACACCAATCAGTATTTAAATGAAACATTAAAATCACCAACATTAATTATCTGGTCATACATTAAACTCTGAAATACACTGCTCCCAAAAATAGGATATATTTAATTAGGGGATATTTTATTTTGAAATAAATAATTTTTTATTTTTTATTATTTAATACATTTTTGTGAGCAGTACATATTAAACATTACTCTGTTCTCACAATCAACATGTTGGCTGTGGGAATGCTCAGGAGTAAAATCTTACTAACAAGAACTTAGATTAGAAGAACTTAGATTAACAATTCATCCATTTTGGTTACTAAATTAAAAAAAAGTAACAGCAGGGGGAAAAGTTTCTCATACTTGGCCCCCCATCTATGGAATAAACGTCCCACTTTAGTTAGAGATTTAGACACTCTCAAAATGTTTAGGTCTAGGCTTAAAACATTCTTATTTACTCAGGCTTTTGGTTAGATTTAGACTATGACACATGGCCCAGGTTGGCTCTTGCCTCTTGGCTGTGTTAACTTCTGGTTCTCCCCCATTAGCTATGCTGCTATAGTTAGTGCTGCCGGAGTTTCAGCCTGCACATGGCATTAGTGATTATAATAGACTCTGTGCTCCTAATCCATAAGCAACTACATTTTCTGTACTGATGTTCCGGTACCAGTTCCAGCACCACACACTTAAATCAAATCAAATCAAATCAAATCACGTTTATTGTCATGTCACATTTACAGTGGTGTGAAGGTGAGTGAAAAACTTAGGTTGCACAGTCCCTTGCAGTACTTAAAAACAGTAAAATATATCTATATACACGTTACTCTAATATGTACACATAATATACATCAGTATTGCACACAGTTATAAAGTTATAGTTAATAAATAGAAGTTGTGGTAGCAGCTTGATGTCACTCGGTATTGCACAGTATTAACAGTTTTGTGATAAAAGTGAATAAATTGAAGCTGTTGTATATACAGATGTAAATGTACATGTACATACGATGTATATACAAATGTTCCTCCACCTCAGCATCACTCTACTGGTCTTTCTCAACAGTACCCAGCCCCACCAGAATGCAGTAACTCCCTCCATCATTAAGTCATTAGGAGATAATGTGACTCCAATAATTTACCTCTGAGGAATCATTTTAAAATCTATTTTGTTATTTATGTTGTATTTTATTACTAATATAAAATTTTTAATTGATTTAAATTATATTATTTGCTTAATTTTACTATTACTTTAATATACTTTTAAGTAATTATTTCAATTAACATCTAGGAGATTTGGCCATCCCAAGGTTTCTTCCTTCTACATTCAGGGAGTTTTTCCTCGCCCTAGGTTTGCTCAGTTTGGGATTGGTCTTTTTAAAAAGCTGCTTTGAGACAACCAATCCTTTGTAAAAAAAAACATTATATAAATAAACTTGAATTGAATTGAATTTAATTAATTGAGTAGGGACCATGTTGGCTTCTTGATGCTCCAAAGCAATGAATCCTAACGCGTTGGGTCCAAATCGACAGAACTGCTACCGTGGTACAAGTCTCAGAAATGTTTAATGCTATTTACAAGACAACACATAGTGCAATGTCCCCTACTGAGTATGAGGCTGCCTAGTCACAGACGTGTCAGAGTTCTCTCAATGCTAACCGCTACAGACTGTAGAAAGCACCTACAATGGGCATGCAAGTATGATATCTGTTTTATCTGATTAGTTTTCTTTTCCACAGTAGAAAAAGTGTGTTGCTCTGACTAATTTCTGAGTCTGGGGATTTATGGATGTTAATTTGACACGTAACCTTTACATTTTTTATTTTCATGAGCTGAACTCAAATATCTATGACTTGACTAAGACTATGTACACAAAAAGCCATTTTCTCTCAAATATTGTTCACAAATTTGGCTAAATCTGTGTTAATGAGCACTCCTTCGTTGCTGAGATAATCCATCGACCTCACAAGTGTGGCATATCAAGATGCTAATTAGACAGCATTGCTACACAGATGTACCTTAGACTGGGCACAATAAAAGGCCACTCTAAAATGTGCAGTTTACTTTTACTGTATTGGGGGGTCTGGAAGATCTGGTGGTATCTAGTGTGAACACCATTTGCCTCACGCAAGTGCAACACAATCTCCTTTTCATAGATTTGATCGAGTTGTTGATTAAGGCCTGTGGAATGTTGGTCCTCTTCAACGGCTATGCGAAGTTGTTGGATATTGTCAGGAACTGGAACACACTGTCGTATACATTGATCCAGAGCATCCCAAACATGCTCAATAGGTGACATGTCCAGTGAATATGCTGGTAATGTAAGAACTGGGATGTTTTCAGTTTCCAGAAATTTGCCGTCTGCCCTTCTGCCCTGCTCAGTCAAACTGGGATACATCCATGAACATACATGCTTTTGAATATGAACATTTGCTAACTTAAGTCAGTTACAACAACATACTGCAGTCAGGTGGAGACCTTGATGAGGATGACGAGCATGCAGATGAGCTTCCCTGTGACGGTTTCTGACAGTTTGCGCATAAATTCTTTGGTTATATAAGACACATTTGAGTTCAGCTCATGAAAAATAGGAGCAAAAACAAAAGTGTGGCGTTTATATTTTTGTTTAGTATACATTGCTCCAGGTCAGGTGGTTTTAATGTTTTGGCTGTTCGGTTGATATAACAAAAATATTTTGCCCCTGCTTATCTTGGTCAGGGTCGCAGTGAAAGGAATTTATTGCAATGCACTGGGCACAGGCATAGGTACACCCTGGGCAGGGAACCAGAGAGAGTTAGAGTGAAAGGGAATGAGAATTACTTTTCCTTAATGTTGTAACAGCTGCAGTGGCCATTTCCCAAAGAGCTCAAGGTAACATTGAAACTTGTATACACTGATCCAGGTGTAGCCTGAGGTTGGGATTCAAAGCAGAGCTGGAGGTGTGTGATGACCTTGCTTAATACCGTGCTACTGTGCCTCGATAGTAAAAGAGAGGGAAAGAGAGAGAGAGAGAGAGAGAGCGAGAGAGAGACAGACTGATTGACTAAATTAGTTATGGACTGGTATTTACATACCTATTATGGGTCCAACAGTGGCATTTTGGCAGTGCCAGGACTTCAAGTCTCCACCATTTTGCCAATAGTATTGTAACTTACCATTTGCACCACTATTACCACTATTAATCGATCTGATTGTTGTCACAGGCCTTTATGATGATTCAGAGAAGAAGAGTGGCATTTGTTTAGTCATTAAAGATGAAAGGTCTCATCATTACAGGTGCAGAAGCCTCTATTTTCATTATGATTCTACTACAATACACAATACCGACATATTACTAACTACAACTGTTTATCTTTTTTCCCTTTCTTTCTTCCTTTCATCACTCATTCCTTACAGAAGAAATTGGCTAAGATGATAGTTATATAAAATATGGGAAAGAACAATGACAGTAGGCTATAATTCATATAGTTAGAAATAGGATAAATATTCTACTGGCTATAAAAAAAATCAGTGACCTAGAAAAAACTGAACCAAAGCAAACTATAGCAATCCAAACCAATATCCAGTAAAAAAAGTAAAAAAAAGTAAAAAAAAAAGTACAGGCATCAGACACAAATGCAATTTATTATGATGAGGCAACAAAGGGAGGATAAGGGGTTAAAATTTTACTGGCAACCAAATATTGGTAATCATTTTGAATATTTTTCAGTTCTACACAAATTAGGGGATATTTAATTATGGGATAGTTCATTTTGAAGTGTCCCGTAATTTTTGTCATATTTATTTTACTGTGACAAGAAACTGTTAGGACATAAAAATATATTGTAACTGCTTACCTTCCCTATTTTACCTTATAAAATATTTTCTTATTCAAAAACCTTCTTGTGTGAAAAATTTAAAGAAAAAAATGTGTGATGTGTGATGTTTGTTTGCTCTTTTGAACAGAAACCCTATTAAATATCATGATATACACAAAATAATTGATTTGAGTATTATGATCAAATATTTTGGAAACAATCAACAATAACCAAACAAATTATAACCAAATTAAACTAAATCAAAAAAGGAAATGAACTCAAATGAGTTTGAACAAATCAAACTAAACCAAACAAAAAAAATGCAACAACTGAACCAAATGTAAACCATTCCAATACAAGCCAATATAAATAAAAAACAAGCCAAACAAAAAACATAAAACAAACTGAACAGAAGAAAAAACCCCAAATTCATTAGAAATACACATCAAATAAGGCAAAGACAAACCAAATCCAAAACATAACCCAAACTAAAACAATACAAAAACACATCAAACTGAATCAACCCAAATCAATTGTAAACCAAGCACAAAAACCAACAACAAACTGAACTCATCTGTTCCAAAGTGAAACTTACCAAATCAAAATCAAACTATATCTTAAGTAAATAAAACCAGACAAAATGTAATAAAATCTACCAGAACTGCAACTAGCTAAATGGCAACTAAATCCAACAGCATCATAACCCAATCCAAATTTACTAATTAATTCATGTTTTCTGTGAAAGGCGCTATAGAATTGTAACCTATTATTAGTATTATCTAATATCTTATATGTTTACCCTAATAGTGGTCACAGCCAGCAGCACAGGGCGCAAGGCAGGAACAACCATAGATTAACTAAAGCAATCAGAACAAAAACAAACTAAACCAATCCAACTTAAAAAAAACTAATTAAACCAAACTAAATCAATAATCAAAATCAAAATCAAACTATGCCAAAAAACATGTAAAACTAAACCAAACAACCCAAATAAATTAATAAATACATAATTAATCATATCCACCAACTCCTACTGTCCCCTAATCCAATAATTAGTATTAAACAAGTTAATAGAAAACACTATTCTGCGACTGAGATTCTGCATAACTCTGATCTGACCTGTGGGATTTAGCAACATTCACTCCAAGCATTTCAACCTATATTTCAGGACACCTTTTATTTGTTTTTGGAAATAGACTATTTGGTATTACTTTACCCTAGGGTTTCTATATATGTAATGTCTTTGAATAATTCTTTGAGTTCTGCCTTATTTAGATGAACGCTGTTCAAAAATGATTTATCTTCCACAACAGTCTTAGCAGCCTCCATGGTTCTGTCTACACGTTTTGTTCTGTTGTCTCCTATAGACTGTCTGTGGGATAGAAGCAAGTGCAAACGTTCCCATTTAGTCGTGCGGCAAGCGGCATTGCCTTTCTACGGCGCGGCCTGCTGTACTCTTTCTACACCACATATAGAAGCTTGGTTGTTCTGTGGCACTAAGCAGAGCTGCTCGCTTACAGAGACAATGGTGCCAATTTGAATGAGAAAAGGCCTGCTGCATTATGACACAGTTTCTCTCCACATGAGGTGCAGGACTTGAAGGGGGAGAGCGGTAGCACACGATTTGGTGTAACCCCCACTCTTCTACACATCCTTGAATAAATTAATTGTGGGAAAAGGACAGTGAATCCAACAACTTTTAACAGTCTGAGCAAAGTTTGTTATCAAGAAGTGATGTCATGCCTTGGATGTCCACATTTGGCGCTTTATGCATTACTACGCAGACTTTGGACCTATATAGTGAAAATATACAAGTACAAGTACATTGTGATAAAACACTGTGATAAAAACATTTTTATAAATGCTTGCCTCCCCATTGCTAAAGTGTTCTCTAACACTCTCATTATTCCCAGCCTTCCAAACCTCAATAAAATAGATATGTCAGACAGTTTTTGCTTCCGTTTGTCATTGCGTTGAACTAAATAGCAGTGGAAATAATCTTTTGTAAATAATTGTGGCTTGTGGTTTTGCCAGAGTCAAATTTATCTTGACAGTGGCAAATTCATCTAAAGTTGGATTTATATTTAGCACTGTCACTGATGTAATGAAATAGTACAGTTCAGTAGTAGTACTGTATAACAAAATGTTTTAAAGAAAGTGCCACAGTTTTTTGTGTAAAGTTTATACATTTATTTATTTGGTCATAACACAATTTCTACATCTGCTTGATTTTTTGTTTTAAGTAGATCTGTACTGAATATGTTAATTTCTTTGCTACATTTCTTGCAATTAATAAGTGGAAATTTCTTTGTAGTTATACACTCTTCGTAGTTATACACCATATTTCTTTAGGAAAGACCTAAGAAAGTCACAGATTCACAGAAGACACAGAAGTATGGGGAATGGGGAGCAAAGGTGATTTAAGTGACTTGAAAGTGGCATAGTTTTGCTGCTAGCCACACTGGCCTGTGCATTTGAGAAACTACTGATTTTTTGGGATTTTCACGCACAGCCATCTCTAGGGTTAAAGATAATGGTCCCAGAATCAGAAAATATCCAGTGTGCAGGACTTCTCTGGGTGAAAATGCCTCGTTGATGACAGAGGTCAGAGGACAATGGCCAAGTCAAGTCAATTCGAATTGATTTATTTAGCGCTTTTTATAAAGCCTATCCCAAATTGTGCAAGCCCTAAACTCCCCAAACATTATAAGGAAGAATCCTTGGAAGGACCAAGGCTCAAAAAGGGACCCATCCTCCTTAGTAAAAAGTGACAGTTGGGAGGACCACGGCTCAGATGTTACATGTAAGAATAAAACTAATTTGACTGGTTAGAGCCAATACAAAGGCAGTAACTCCAATAACCACTTGCAACAATCAAGGTACCACACAGCAAGGTACAGCAGCAGAAGACCACACTGAAATCATATGGCCTCCACATTCTCCAGATCTCAATCCAATAGATCACTTTTTGGATGGTGGAACAGGAGATTTGCATAATCAACAAATCTGCAGCAACTCCGTGATGCTATCATATGATGTCAATATGGATTCAAATCTAAGAGGAATGTTTTGAAGAATTCAGTCAATTCTGAAGGCAAATGGGCACTATAGCATAATGTTTTTATTGCATATTATATATTTAGCCCAACAGTTTAAGTGAGTCTGCTATTATCATAATCAGTGTATCATCTGGATATATGCTCCAATTTGTGCACATGTCAAGTTAGAGTTGAATTCCTTGTAAATAATGTTTTAACATTTAGGCAATGGAAGTTTGCCTTGTTTCAGAAATTCCATGATGCACAAAAATGTTTGTACAGTATACCTGCATAATGTATATATCTTACATGACATTTTCTATAACAGGTGTGGATACTAGTGGTCACATACTCTTTTTCTGCTTTTAAATGTTTGATGTTTGATGTTGTGTCTGCTTATTAGGTTAATTCATGCTTTACAGGCCATGTTGTCTGCCTGTGACTTTGTGGTTATGTTTATTGGATTGTCTGGCTGAGGTCCAGAGAGAAGGCTTTGTTGTCACAGGCCTTTATGATGATTCAGAGAAGAAGAGTGGCATTTGTTTAGTCATTAAAGATGAAAGGTCTCATCATTACAGGTGCAGAAGCCTGGATTTTCATTATGATTCTACTACAATACACAATACCGACATATTACTAACTACAATCATTTTACTGGCATACATGTAGTTGTAATTAAAATGATTTTTAATACATTTCTGTGTTAGCACAGTTAGTATGAATACTGAAACTGTATATATACTACTCACAAAAATTAGGGGATACTTCACAGCCCATAACAAATTATCCCCTAAGTTTAGTGAGCAGTGTAGTTCATAATCACCTCAGTGGCATTATAGTATTTTTGTATTAAGGTATAATACTATAAAAACTATGGCCTAATATATTTGTTTATGTATTAACCCTGCTTTGCCAGGTCAGGGTTGTGGGGATCCATTGCACTTTCAACAGATCACCTGACAGGTTCCCCTTTCCTGAGACACAGCCTTATACTGACATTTTACCAAAGTGGGACAATTGCAAAATTATAATATTATCTCACAGTTTTTTTAAATTATGAGCTAATTTTCATATGAAAATGATACCACTACTTGATAAATGTTCTGAAGGTCACAGAGGCTTAAAATTACATTTACAGAGGCTTAAGTTTGTTCTTCTCCCCCATAAAATGAGCAGCCCTTGATGTGTGTGTGAAATAGTGAGGACTTGTGTGTTTGAGGGGAAAGGCTGGTGACAGGATTCTCGCTAAACTCAGAGGGGATCCAACATCAGACAAACAAGAAGGTGTCAGCAGCATGATTTACGTACCCAGGTCTGCTTAGGACAAGAGGATATTCTCTCATGCTTTTTGTATCCACCTGGGAGTTGGGAAAAATCTTGTGAAAAAGCTTGAGGCCTCATGGCAAAATATATTTTTTGTTAAATTTAACCTTAGCTAGAAGAATAAAACTTCAATACAATATATTGTTTTACATATTGGTTTATTGTGTTAAAGTTTCATACTGATTCAAAAGCATTGACACACAATGCAGCTATGCAGCAATAATTAATAGATAGTCTCTTTGAAAATCATATTTATCAGAAGGCATTTACTCAGCTGTAACCACGCTACAGATGCACATCAAACGTGGCTCATATAGTTTGTGGTATAGCCGTTCTGTATAGATTTGTAGCCCATTCTGTAGGTTTCTTGTGTTCTTTGTGACCGGTGAATGGTACAGTATGTTTGCCTTGTTGTGTGTCAAAGCAAGAGGTTAGAATGAGGACCACCTGACCAAGAACTGAGCACACACATCTTCACTATCTGCCCCGGCGTCCGCTGAACCCTACCCCCACAACTATCCCAGACCAGGCGACACTACTAATACTCCCGTAGGAGTCACTTGGGACTGTAAGATAATTAAGTTAACGAGATGGGAGAGTTGTAAGTGGTAGGTCTCACACTGCAGTATAAGATAAGATATTTTAACAAAGGCATGAAAGGCACTGATTCATTTTGAGTTATCTTGGGCTCTGCTGGAATATCTTAGGCTTAAACTCTTAAGGACAGAGATAGTGGATATAATGCCTGTCCTATGTTCAAGTAAACTCTAGAATAAGGCATGTCATGCTTTTGTACTAGTTCAACTCATTAACCTGGGTGTTTGACATAAAAATAACAATAACAATAATAATAATAATAAGAAGAAGAAGAAGAAGAAGAAGGAAAATAATTCAACTGAGAAACACGATTTTGTAATAGGAGACTCCTCTCTGAAATAGAAGATTCTGATATTGTTTAAGCACCACAAAAATAATTGCCATTTTATAAGCAGTTATCTAGCCAGCACTCGCCCCTGTATTACTTGCTAAAATCAAGGAAACAAAAATAAATTAAATACATAATATACATAATTCAATAATAATCTTTTGTTTAATTTAATTGTAGCTATAAAATATTAATCAGGTATCATTGAACTCTTGAAGTCATAATAAATTGCTATAACTTGTCCTTTAATGTGTGTGTGTGGTGCAGTGGTTAAAGTACGGGACTACTGATCAGAAGGAGAGGGGCACACGCACACACTCACATACTTACTCACTCACTCACATTAGGGGCACTTTAGAGACACCTCTTAACCGTACTCACATATTTGGACTGTTGGAGGAAGCGTATGAGGAATCAGAAAGGACATACCGTAAGACATATTAAGAACAAAGATCACTTTACCTGGGACTGAACCCAGGGCCTTCTCGCAGAGAGCCACCATGCTGGCCCTTTATTCCTGTTTGCTTTACTGAATTTGAGATAACTTTCTTATTTGCTCAATCCTGGACAGGGTCGCAAGAGAGCCAGTGCCTAGACAGGGGCACGTGCAATTGTGCTAGGCAGGAACAACCCTAGACAGGGTGGCAGTCCATCATAAGGAACATACACTCATACACTGAGGGGCACTTTAGAGACACCAATTGACCTAACATTCCTGTTTGTTTTCTTGAAACTAAGATCACATTAAAAAATGAACTTAAAGAGTTAATCCACTTATGTTTTTTTTCGATCCTCTCAGAAGATTACTTGTTAAGCCTGAATCCAAGCGAGGTGTAGACAATTCCAGAGCTTAATAAATTCTGTGACCCCCATGTGCTCACACTCACTCAGCAGCCACGACTCTTCTAAGCAGCTTACTGAGGATCTGAAAGTAAAGGTAATTGATCCTCTCAAAACAAGAGACAACTATAGAGGAAGCCAAATTCTCATGCTATCCATTTCCTGTCCAAAATGACATTCAAATAGGAAAATGATGAAAAGCTGGTTCAGACTCCGTCTATGTAGTTTTCATTTTCTGCCCATGTTTGCATGGGGTTTCCTCCATGTACTCCATTTCAAAGGCATGTGTTGCAATGTAATGACAGTCTCTTATGAGTTCATTCTTGCTTTGAGCCCTGTGGTGCTGGTTAGGCCCTAGCTACCCACGATCAGGAGTTGGATTGAGGGTTATGAAAATGTATTAATAACTTAATGACCATGTTATTAGTTACATTTTTTAAAAGTTTCATAGCTACATGTATTATATTCAATTGCAAGAAAAAATGTAGATTTAAAAAATCTAGTTATTGTAATAACATACAAGAGCATTCATTGTATTTACAATGCTCTACATAATACAAGTACAATATGTGAATTGTGCTTGTGCACTAGAGAAACATCCTCCTCTAATGATGATGAGTGTGTGTAAATGTGTGTGGACTGAAAGACTGGTGATGACTTTACCACCCTCATGCAGTATGATTTATGTGGGAAAACTGTGTAGAGCGTCTGCAGAGAGTGTGGAGAGGATTACAGCCCCCTCTACAAACTCTGTTAGCAGCTCTTTTACCCCCCCCCACCCCCCCACCCCCACTCCCTCAAGCATCCACCTTGAACTGTTTGTAATAATGTTTTTGCATATCACAGATTGAATTTCAGCTCAGGTTTTACAGACATACAACCAGACATCATTGTTTGTGATGTTAATCTGAATTGTTAATATATTTGACTTGATTGCAAATTATGCTGTTTTATATTCCTTAGTGCTATTTTAGAATTAGTAAAACTTTGTCTTAAAAACTCTGTATTGTGCGTTAAATAGATATTCCTGTGTCCATAGTGTTGGTGTGATTACCACAGATAATGACTTTGGATGTACTGTGAAAAGAAATTAAAAATCCTAACAGACTTTTAGTTAGGTGATATTCTTGTTCTGTTTGACTAATATGAGTTTGCCAAGAAGAATACAAATGTTGATCTGGTTTGAAAATGCTGTAAATGTGCAAACCCATGAAAAAAAATCAGAACAGTATGGAAAACTAAAACAAAACAACAACCTGAAATTGTATTTTACAGTATGAATCCAATCTATTTTCAATAATGTTTTTGTGTGCTAAACTTAATTTAATTTGTTCATATACAACCATTGTTGTATTTAAGGCCTGCAACACATTACTAAATTGGCATAGTGGACAGAAAAAACCTTGGGAGGACCAAGACTGAAAAAGGGAGCCTAGATTTTATATATAAGAAATAAGCTAAATTACGAATACATTAAGTTACAGTCCTTTATGAACATTTTTATTCAAAATGCAGTAGTAGTAGTAGTAATAATAATAAGAAGAAGAATATTAAGTTAAATGTGCAAATTACATTTTGGTGTATTCACTTTTATTAATTCTTTCATGTCTGAAGTGAAGTGTTTTTTCCTTCGCTGACAAACTTCCTCACACCTCCTCTTCCTTTAGTCATAGAGATAAGTCAAAAGCAGTCTTTAGTCAGGAACGGCTTAAGACTGGACAGTGGTTACACCTTTGCCTTTCCCAACAAGATCAACTTAGAGAAAATGTAGTATGTTAAACTTGTTGCTGTAATTGAGCATGTTCTGTTATTGTACCTCAGTGTTTCAGCAAACCCAGCACACACTTTCCCCATGAGCGTAGCTGTTAGCGCATGAGGAGTTGTGGCGGATCTTTTGGTTTTCTCTTGCAGTTCACATTCTGTGTCATTCTGTGGACACAAAATAATGCAGTGAGCTAATGCAATTTTCCATCATTTGATTGGCTAAATCATAGTGAGTGATGGTTAAGTCATTAGGCAGTTTAAATATAACCTTAGTTTCACCCCTTCCTCATTTTCTTCTTGGCTGTTATTGCAATAGGCAAATAAGAGTGAGTGATGAACTTGGGGTTGTACTGTGGGACAAGGTGTTTGGTTTTCACACCAATGCCCTAAGTGCTTATTAAACCACATTAAATGGTGCAGTGTTGGACTGGGGAAGCCAATTTGTGGGAACTAGGGAATGTTTATGTGTAGGATTCGAGGGGACGTAAAAATTTTTTTAATCCTTTCCTACTCACTCCAGCTCTCTCAGAGCCACTTGCCTCATTGATCTGTGTTGCCCAATGCTGGCTGTGTTTCCCTGTGCCAAGTTAGTGGGTTTCACTTGACTTTAGAACCCACAAAGCTTAATATACTGTTTTTTTACATAAGTACATAAAACACAAGTTTATCTGGACCTGAAAATTGTGGTTGGCTTAAAATATATATATATTTTTAAATGAATAAAATAAAATGTTGTCAAATGCTTAGTCCATTTTATTTATTTTGCTATATGGCAATGTTTCATTATCTGCTCACAGCTATGCATATGATGCATATGATATGTTTATTGGCCAATACACCATCTTCCCTTTTGTGATGCTCTTGCCTGAGTAACTAAACTCATTGTACCATACACACTTATTTGGACAAGGTTTAGCCTTGTTGAACTTCTGCCATGCACCATGTGGATGCAGCTGAGCTTTTCCATTGAAATGAACAGGATGTGGTGAAGCGAATTCGCCAGTTGACACATACTGATCTGTGTTCATGCAGTAATACAGTCCTCCTCCAAATATTCCAGGAATCAGTCTACGGTTTGGACTTGAGTATTTGTGTTAAGTATTAAAATGTTCTAAGAAGCATAGTAAAGCTTCCTTCCAAAGTCACCCAGGAAATACCCAGCATCCCGTCAGTGCAATGTTAAGTCCTGGGGATGTGGTGGAATGCGTTAAGTTAAAACCTGGACGAACGCCAGCTGGAACAACTCAGAGTGCCGTGGCTGCCTTTCTATGTGAAATGACTACTTAAGGCCACTGTGAACAGCTGCCGGACAGCGTGGTGCCCCCTCCACTCCCGCTGTAAATCAGGAAGGAGGATGGCAGCCACTGCCGACTTGCTAAAAAGGCTTCTGAGAAGCTCTGCAGGGTCAGATGCTCAGTGAAGTGACTGTCCAGACATTCAGCATAGGCATTGTTGCTCTCCTGATCGTAGGGATTTCAAGCAAGGTAGTAATTATGCACATGATATCACTGGCATCTTTTCATATCTACATTGAAGCAACGGAATGTTAGGGGTCATGACCAGATTTGACTAATCTGACAAAACAATCGCTAAACAAATAAACTGTGGAACGTCTCGTTCCCCCTCAACACTGGTTAAAAGGTCTTTGAAGGGTGTTAAGAGTGGCATATGTTCAAGCGAACACGTCAGAAAGAGACATATTGAGAAAAACAACTGAATTACAACTTCAATTGATCTCGCATTTGGCTCTGAAAAAAAGGAGCAGAAAAAGGGGGCCAGGGGACCCGAGGCCTCTGGTAGTACTCTGGCCCTCCTCAGGCGATTGTTACCCAGGCCTGGTGTCAACCCTGCGCCATCAATCACAGCCTTTCAGAGGAGGGGAGACAGGCTGGGGACACGCCCACCAGGACAGAGGGGGTGCTGGTTCTCATGCCCCCCCACACACACGCAACTCCGACAGCTGCTCCAGGCTCTGCTAAGACCCGAAGGCCCCCGTACAGCAGAGACAGCTGCCAGCCCACAGCCTCCCACAACCTCTGCCTGCTCCCCTCCTCCCACCACTCTCAACCCTATTACAGCCCACGATATGAATCTTTAATCCACTCTTGTGGCTTTTATCTTTAAAAGAAGAGCCTGAGCCTGATTGCCAAAATAAATCAGTCATACTGTATGTATTTGCTTAAGCCTTACTCTTTTATGAGTGTTCCTGAATTTAGCCTCAGATAATCCTTATTTCCTTTATCCGCTGATGATAAATCCCCCAACCTAAGGTTGCAATAATGTCAGCTACAGCTACTGCTACAGCCAGTCACAGACAACATCCACAATGCAACATAAAGCACTTATAATATCATCTTATTCTATGCCCATCTCTTTGTTATCACAAATCTGATCTTTACTGTGCATTGTTTTGAATTGCACTCAATGTTGTTTAATTTAAGGAACAGATGTGCTGAAGGCCACACAGAGACAAAGAAGACCAAAACCAGAAAGGTACACTAATTGTATTATTGTTATCTAATGAATGAAGTTACAAGATTATGGTCATGCAATCAGCACCTTACAATACAAACATAAACGCAATAGACCTAACAGCTTAAAGGAGAACAGCAGTACATGCAATTTGTGACCATAAAGAGACCAAATGAATGGACCAGTAAACAAGGCCATTGAAAGCTTTAAGTACACCTGCATCTAGTAGATGCCTTTAACCAGGGTGACTTACAAATTAGCAATTATAACAGTTACAATCCAAGCAATTGTGGATTAAGAGTCTTTAGAGGTGGGATCTGAACTCTTGACCTTCTGATCTATAGTCCATATAGACCTTAATATCTACCAAATTGGCGAGTCTAATGATTTTAGAACTAAATTAGTATTAACAGGCTGTAGATTGACACATTTGCTTTTATCAGATTACAGACATTCATATAAATCTATTTTCACACGGACAGGGCCACAGAATATCTAACTCCTATTCCTGGAGAACACAGTATGTAGACTGGTGCCCTGGATGGTACGCCAGTCCACTGCAAGGCTGAGTAGTGGTTACACTCTGGTTTATCATGCATCCAGGGTAACCACATGTCTGAGATTTATCACTGAGGAGGTGTCTAAATATGTAATCGCAGACATCCACCTGATGCACTAATCTAATCTGAACAGGGCTTCAGGCTATGTTTAGACTGTAACTAAATGGGCTCAAATCCAAATCCTCTGTAACAATATTTATTTTCATTAAAATGATCAAAGATGTACAGTGCATCCGGAAAGTATTCACAGCGCTTCACTTTTTCCACATTTTGTTAAGTTACAGCCTTATTCCAAATTGTATTAAATTAA
>JAVSBV010000086.1:6473304-6489836 GCA_033117975.1 Parotocinclus spilosoma | reverse complement strand
GGAGGAAACCAGAGTACCCGGAGTAAACCCACGCAGTCACGGGGAGGACATGCAGGTCTCTCCACCCAGGAATTTGAACCCGGGACCTTCTTATTGTGAGGCAGCGGTGCTGTCCATCTTATAAAACAATGATAAAGTATTATTTAGTAAGTCAGAGGTATGATCCAGGATGTACAGTACTGTGTAAATTGGCCACTGCACTTTATAAATCTGGAATTACAGAGGTCATGCTTTAATCTGTTTACTGATGGTCAGGACCCCTAACAACAGATCAGGTCCTGGTCCTGTTAGTGTGTGCTGTGCTGGTATAAGTGAATCAGTCACAGTTTTTAACACCGTATCATTGCCGGACAGAAAATAGCCCACCGATCAAAAATGTTCAGCCAACAGCATCCTGTGAGCACTTATAAAGGATTAGAGGACGACTACCAAAAACTGTACAACATCAACATGAGCTGCTGTCTCTGATTTTACATCTACAAGGTGGAGCAATAAGGCAAATGTCTTGCATAAAATGGACAGTGAGTAAACAGTCTGAAAACTCCAGCAGCACTGCTGTTTCTTATACAGTTGAAAGCTATCCATGTCCTGAATGCATCTATTTGAGTCTCAAACTCCAACTCTCATTTTGCTTCCACAAAACATGAATTTCCCTCCATCCATCTATTATCTTTCGCTTAATTCACACAGGCCAGCTGGTGGTCACCCGAAAACCCTAGATGGGGCGCCAGTCCATTGTTTCATTTAGTATGAAATGTCATATTGATGCATTCTCTTAGCATGTCATCCGGATGAGCTAACAGAACAACTCCACTCCACTGTTGCCCTGCACACATCCCTTCATCTCGTCACTCATTGTGTCTGCGGTGCCGAAGACACTTCTTTATTCCCATCACACCTCCTTACATGTGCTGCTCCTGCCTGTGCGGCCACTAATAAGGCTCTGTTGACTTTGACATCGCTACCTTTTGTCTTTCTCTTCTCAGAAAGGAGAATGCAAACTATAGGCTCGCTCTTATTCTCCAAATCGCATCCTCAGAATGAATGAATAAAGGCATGAACAAAAGGTCAGGGAATGGGTGGGAACTGGTGAGGGACCTGATCACTTTACCCCAGAAGTCTGTAAGACAGAAGGAAGGGACGAGAGAACAAAGACAGAATGATGATGAATGGAGACCTGGGAGAAAACGCGTTATTGGATACGCTGAACACACACACACACACACACACACACACACACACACACACACAAACCCCCAGAGTGCAAATGATGTGAAGTGACTCATTCTTTCTCCTCTTCAAGGGACCTGAGGGACGTCCAGGCCTTCCAGGGGTGGATGGGATACCAGGTCCTGCTGGAACGCTGCTCATGTTACCAGTAAGATGAAAAACATTTAATTTAATTTATCAGACATGCTGTACTCAAGCGTCTGTGAACTGGAGATAAAAACCACAGCCGTTTTTTGGCCACATGGTGGAGCTATAAACATGCTTTTCAATTATCATGGTTAATTTTAAACAAATGTGTTATTTAGTTGGTAAGGAGTCACCTGACTTAATTCCAGTCATTTTGATTGCTAATAATTTGCTTATTTCTTTTACCCTCTTATGCGTTCTTAGTTCAATTTTGGAGGCGACTCTCAGAAAGGCCCCACGGTGTCTGCTCAGGAGGCTCAAGCTCAAGCCATTTTACAGCAGGCCAAAGTAAGACTGCCATGAGTAGTGAGTGCTCTGTGAATGAAAAATACAAAACAAACCCGTTTAAACCCTTGCATATAAATAACCTTAAATCATAAAACATTGTGAGGGTATGGAAAATGCTATTTTAAAAATAGTTCCATACGTGTACTTTTATTTCATTGAAACTATGAGTTTCATGTTTTGTCTGGTCAATTTCATCTCATTTGTCAATATACTGTACATCCCTTTCTCTGTTTTAGGCCCATAACACATTCTAAAAAGCTTGGGAGAGTAAAGCATTTAACATTTTGTAATGTTGCCAGTCCTTGTTTTGGGACTGAGGATACCAAACAATAAAGTGCATCTCATGTTTTGTCCCATTTTTCCTGGTTTTTTAAATTCTCCACAGATTCTCTGTTGGGGTCAGGTTAGGACTGCAGGCAAGCCAGTCCATTACCCCATAACCTGTTCTATCTTCTTTCATAGCCATGCCTTTGTAATGTGTAAAGTGTGGGGATTTATATTGTCTTGTTTAAAAATGCATGGATGTCCCTGGAAAAGATGACATTTTGTAGGCAGCTTTTGTTGCTCTAAGATCTAAAATTTGCTTTTCTGCATTAATGCTGCAATCTCAGAACTGAAAATGATCTTTGTCATGGGCGCTGACCCAAGCCCATAGTGTGAAAGACCCTGGCTTTTGGACTCATTGTTGATAACAGTCTGGATGTTCCTTTTTCTTCTTTGGTCTCGAACACTAAGCTTCTATTCCAGATTCATCTGACCACAATACACATTTTCACCATGATGGTCCATCAAAAGTGCTATCCAAGGTACATCAAAGCCCAGAGAAGTTGATACTGCCGCTGGGCATAGTTAACACAAGGCTTCTTTTTTGGAGAGTACAGTTTTTAAGTAGCATTTGATAATGTAACTCCATATAGTAGAGATTAACAAAGGCTAACCAACGTACAACTTTGCCTATGTAGTTCTATCAGCTATTGATGAGTGATGACGTTGATGCTGTGCTGTCTGAGGAATCGAATATCAAAGGTGTTCAACTTTGGCTTGCCCCCTTGTCCTTTATGCACCGGAACGCCTTGAATCGCCTAATGATACCAAGCACTCTAGAGGGAGAAATACATAGATATTGTAATTTCTGTAAGAAACATTGTTTTTAAACATTTTCAATAATTTTCCCATACATTTTATGACACCCTGGAAATTCTCTGCCCATCTTTTCTACTCAAAGAGTCTTTAAATCTTTAGTGGATGCTGCTTTTGTACCAAATCATGATTACAGCCATCTATTGACATAAATAGTTTGAAATGTCATCATTATGATTATTATTTGGACATTTTTTATTTATTAATTTTTTTACCTCAATACTAGCCTTAAACTGCTTCTGCCCCAGCTTTTTTTGTAATGTGTTGCTTGCCTAAAATGCAGGAACGGATGTGTATTAAGAAAGTCAATTACCAGACAAAACATGAACTCTCTTGGGTTCATACTGTCTGTAATAAGTTACAAAATACAAATACTGTGTGCTGTAATAAACATGCCATTTTGATTTTGAGCCAAGAAGAATGACTTCCATAAAGTTTTTCTGGGCTTGTTGAACAAGTTTGTGAAATGATCTGGCGTGCAAAGTATTTAACATAACTATTTCCTCTCTCAGATCTCACTGAAGGGACCGCCAGGTCCTGACGGACTCACAGGCAGACCAGGACCATTGGTAAGTGCTTTTTCTGGTCTTTGTATATTCAAAATGACTCAAATTAAGACTAGATTCTACACTGGAACATGCGTGAAAAGAGAGCGTGGGAAATTTATGTTTTATCTTTCATGCATGTCAGTTGTTTGATGTTCTGACCTACTGGTTGTACAAATTATAGAAGGATTATTTAATGGTCTATTTAAAATATAGGATCTGAAGTAGAACAACACTGTGCAAACCCCTGCTATAACAAATTGTAATACCCTAAGCCACCTTCTACTCTTGCTATTAGCAGTAATATATGGGGTATTTAATCCCCTTACCAGCTATCTGAATCGCCACTGTAACATAAGAGGTATTTTAATACCCTAACTGGATGTCTGAGCTACTGTGCTCTCATTTCCTGCTATAACATATGAGGTATCTTAATCGCATAACCTGCTATCTGTTCCATCACAGTAATTCATGTTGTATCAAATGAGATATTCACCAACTGAAAGTCCTGTGGTTTATTCCGATTTTTGTTAACAAACAGTGGGTACAGAAAGTATTCAGACCCCTTTAAATGTTTCACTTTTTGTTTTATTGCAGCCATTTGCTAAAATAAAAAAAAATATTTGTCATTAATGTACACTCAGCATCCCATCTTGACAGAAAAGGGCATGTAGAAAATTTTGTAAATTTATTAAAACAGAAAAACTGAAATGTTACATGGTCATAAGTATTCAGACCTTTTACTGTGACACTCATATTTAACTCACAAGCTGTCCGTTTCTTCTTATCTTTCTTGAGATGGGTATACTCCTTCATTTGAGTCCAGCTGTGTTTAATTGAACGGACTGGACTTGATAAGAATAGGTACACACCTGTCTATATAAGATCTCACAGCTCACAGTGCATGTAGATGCAAATGAGAATCATGAGGTCGAAGGAACTGCCAAAGTAGCTCAGAAACAGAATTGTGGTAAGGCACAGATCTGGCTAACGTTAAAAAAAAAATTTCTGCCGCACTCAAGAGCACTTCCTAAGAGCACAGTGGCTTCCATAATCTTTAAATGGTAGAAGTTTGGGACGACCAGAACTCTTCCTAGACCTGGCTGCCCAGCCAAACTGAGCAATCATGGGAGAAGAGCCTTGGTGAGAGAGTTCACTGTGACTGAGCTCCAGAGATGCTGATACAAACTATACAGTGAGATCTAACTGCCCAGAAACATCCACAAAGCCAGGCAATTGCTGGGCGAGCCTGACCTGACTTAAATTGTTGTAATAAAACAATTCATTTTATGGTCCATTTTATCTTGGTCCTGGTCCACTTTGATCTGGCTGCAAAATATATGTCCTATTATAGGTCTATATTAAGCTAGATGACTACAATAGCTGTCTTTTTAGTGACCTTAGAGAACTGATTAAAAGCTTCTCCTTTGGCTGAAAGACCATCCCATAAAGCATCTGGCAAAGGTATCTCCTTTTGCGTCTTTTAAGTGTATTTGTGCTCAGTGTGTAAATGTGTAAGAGGTGCAAAATTAAAACTAGCACAAAGATAATTTATAGCTTTTAAATTGTATAGCTTTTTGAAATTGCATAATGGGTTGAATAAAAATGGTCCTCGTTCTCATGCAGACTGAATTATTGCTTATCAGAGTATTATGAATTTTATATTTATATTCTGTTTGAAGCCTGAGTTGTGTAATCCTATGTCTGTTGTAGGGTCCCACAGGTCCAAGTGGGCTTAAAGGAGAAAGTGGAGATGCTGGACCCCCGGTAAGTGCTTCACTTTGTTGTGATAGATGTACCTCAATTGAAATACATTTTTAATTAAAGTCATTACATGCATTCAGTTGTGTATCGTCCATTTAAAAGGGGCCACGTGGGATGCCAGGTTCTCCAGGTCTTAACGGGAAACCAGGAAAGAGGGTAAGATCTTCACATTGCCATATGCTGTTTTTGTTTTTTGTTTTTTAAATCACATTTAAAAGCATTTATGCCAGTCAGTGTTGTGGTGGAGTGCACCTTTTGCATTGAAAACTGGTAAGAGGTTGCTGGCACTGCACATGTGGATGAGAAATGATCCAGTATTTTACATATCCTATAGGATTGGCAGTTCATTTAAAGGGGAAAATAGCACGAGGTGTTTTCAATCAATAGGATGATAATCACGTGTGAGTAGGTGCCTCCTTTGTATTTAAACCATGTGGATCTATCAGATGCAAGTGTATAATGGCATGAACAAAAAGATTTAAGAACATCAGATAGAGTTGTTGATGCTTACCAGACTTTAAAAATATACAAAACCATGTAAGTGTTAGAACTCCACAAACCACAGTCAGACAAATACACAAATAGAGAAAATTCAAGACCTTTTGTACCCCTTTCACTGCTTGACCAACAAATATTACTTGAAGAGCAAATCATGTAATAAAGTGCCAGGTTACAAAGGTAGCCAGGGTAACTTCTAAGCAAGTAACTTCTAGGACTTGGATGATATTCATGTGTATGAGTCTACCATTTGGAGAACAATGAATTACAATGATTGCATGGCAGGATTGCAAAAGGCAATGGTCTTTAAAAAGACAATTTCTGCCTGTCTGCAGTATGCTAAAGGCCATGGGGACAAGCTAGCAGGCTACTGGGAAACAAAAAAACACAAAATCATTTGTAAATACAGACGATTCCGGTTTAATTGGACCACCGGTTAACCGGATAATGGGACCAGCCTAACTACTCGAAAACGCTGCTCTTCACTGCCATCTACAGGTCTTTGCCTAACATTTTCATTTACTACAAAAAAAGGAAGCCACTTAGCCCCTTCTAAATTGGATCATATCACACTGGATAAGTCCTTCAAACGTTGACTGGAATTTAGTAAGAACTTGTTTTTTACAGTATTATGCTTCCCATGTGAGTACTTATACATTGTTTTGTACAAATTCTTTATTAATTAAGAAATAGCTATATATGGTAATTCTAGCATTGCTAAAACAACAAATGCTGGCATGACATGGTATGAATATACACACACTCACTGGATACTTGGACAATTGGTACAGTGTTGACTTTTATTTGTAAAATGCTGTTTTCAAACATTTTTAAACATTGCTTCAATTTCAACTCCTTAGGGTCGCTCAGGGACAGACGGAGGACGAGGAGCACCAGGAATGACAGGACCGAAGGTGAGTTTAAGAACATGCTAAAATGACATATTACATGTGTTTTTAATCTGTATTTTCTGTCTAATTCCTTAGACCCTTGTGTTTGATGTGTTAGTTAACATACATGATGTTTAACTGGTTTAGTTGTTCACACAGCTGATTCTAATTATAGAATACAGGTTTGTATTCGGAAAGATTACGTTTCAATACGGTATGAAATAAATCCTTTCATTTTACATTCAATTCCTCAGCTTTTGTGTGTATGTTTTATGTTTTAACATATAGCAATTACAATTTCAGAAATAGGTCAAATATAATTTGCTTTCTGAAGTGCCAAACTTTTTATGTAGTGCTGTATGTGCTATACAGAAGAGTTTATATATCTGATAAAAGACTAAAACAGTCCATTACTCAGGGTTGGCTAGGGGTTGCTGTTACCTTGCCTTGTCTTTCACCAGGGATTTTCCTCAGACATAATGTGACTGGGTCATGTCTGACCAGCCCTGAAGGCAAATCCTAGACTTGAGTTATTAATAACTATTGGAGGCATCATTGAATTTTGTTACTTCATCACTTCACTTCAAGTTTAAGGATGGCTGGCAGTCTAGGTAGGCCTGTCATGAATATTACATCATCACCTGATTGTAATGATTTGCAGAGACTGCAGTTTCAAAACCTTTGACAGAACAGAATAAATAAATAAATAAACAAAAACAAACAAAATAAAAATGATGTGTGTTTTCCTCATAAAATAAAATGGAACTAATATTAATAAAAGTATTTGCCTTTTTAAGTTCAAAATGCATAAAGCAATCCAATTAAATGATACTTTTCTTCTTCTTATCCGAATTGTGGTCGATCAGCCGAGATGTTTGGTAATTGCTTTTACACCGATGATACAAAGTTAATATAGGCAAAGTCTCAGCCTAGTGCTAACTGCATGCATAAATTGTCTTATGCTTTCCTCAAATCGTTTTCCATAATCTCAGATAGACTGTGATATAAATATTTGGGTTTCAGAACTGTTGCACCAGCTGTATATATTTTACTAAAATTCCCATAAATTAAAAAGAAATCTATTCATTAAGGTGCTCTTGCCTAGAGCGTCTTACAAATTATACAGTTTTGCAAGGTTCAGTTTGTGAGGTTCAGCTTATAGCCCCATCTCCCAGTTGCAAGCATAGCCTAGGATACACTGTTTCCATCAACAATACTCCACCAAGCCATTGGTGACACGGAACAACATATATTGTTTTATAATTATATTTATTGTTTAATCACTTATATGTCTGTTAGGTTGTAACTTATTACAGTGCAACTGGTGTGTTTGCTACTTGTATAGCTACTTAATAGCATGGTACTATTTGGTTTTGGAGTAAGCCTCTGACTTTCGAAAGGAATGCTCAGTGTATTCCTATTAGTATTGTACTGGGAATTTTTTGACTTTACCCAAAGCATTCCAATATAGATTCTGAACCCCCTGTCAAAAAGGAAACTTTCACTTCTCTAGTTTTGCTCGTTTGAATCTACACATTGCGTTAATGTCCTCAATTTAGGAATGTCAGTGACATTAGCTTGAGCAGACATGGGAATATGAACAGCTGTAGGCCAAACGCTCTCATTTGCTAAAAAAGCGTGCCCAGAAGTGAGAATGGAGAGTATTCAGGCAGTCCAGCTGCGAGAGCGGCTCAGTCCATAAAGCGTTTCCCTTGATAGCGCAGTTGAAGCTGTCAGTAGCGAGTCTATTAGGAGGAAATGCCGGGCCTTCAGCTGCCCTGCGATTCCACCCACAGACCAACAGCAGATGGAGGTGATCCACAGAGATGGCCCATCAAACCTCACTGCTTTATTCTGTGTGTGTGTGTGTATTTGTGTGTGTGAAATTTGTATCATTGTATCATGAGATCGATTGTTCCCAGAAGGACAGAAATATCAGACATTCTTTATCTTGTAGGGACGTTTAGCTGACCCCTATTTTTTTTTCAAACACAACAGAGCCCAATGATTTGACTTTGGTAACTGAGTTACTGTGAGTTGTCGGTGTAGAGGTAATTAGCTGCAGTAATGCTTTGTCAGTAAAAAGTCCCACCTGGGTGTGTGTGTGTGCATGTTCATAAGCGCTTGTGTGTATGGGTGCATGTTTATATATCATTTTCGAGATAAAACCAATAGAGAAATCTAAAATTTTACCTTTTGTGGGCATTCTTTCAGTCATTTTGCAAATTTCTTTTGAAAGACCAATTCAGAGAGTCAAAGATGTTAGGAAAACTTATAAGGACTGTTTTAAGGGTCCTCTCTTCTTTAGATTATTCTTTTTTGACAAGTTTTATTTGAAAAACTATGATCCAAAAAGTTACAGATGTTAAGCTTGGGCTAGGTTTAGGTGTGTCTTTAATTAGCTACAGTAATCCTTCATTACGGCAGCACAGTGGCTCGCTGGGTAGCATCACTGCCTCACAGCAAGAAGGTCCCTGGTTCAGTCCCAGAATGGAACGGTCTGGGTCCTTTCTGTGTTGAGTCTGCATGTCCTCCTCATGTCTGGGTGGGTTTACTCCGGTCCCCATGTTTGCTTTGGTTTCCTCCCACAGTCCAAATACATACGTGTTAGGTTAATTGTTGTCTTTAAAGTGGCCCTGAGTGTATGACTGTATGCATGACTGTTTGCGGGCCCTACGATGGATTGGCATCCCATCTGGAGTTGTTCCTGCTCTTGCGCCCAGAGTTGCCGGGTGGGCACCGGCTTGCCCACAAACTCGTGTGGATTAAGCAGAAGCTAATGAATGAATCCTTCATTAATGTCAAATGAAAGTACTCACAAGGATAGCAAGACAAGTGCATGTGCACGTGTGTGTGTGTGTGTGTGTGTGTGTGTGTTTTGACCTAGATTAGGGTTAGGTTTAAATGTCAGTGAAAAGTCCCTACAATAATTTTTTAAAAATCTATGTGTGCGTGTGCATTCACAAGCGTATGTGCGCATGGAACTTTGTGACATTGAAAAAGGAGAATTGATTCACTCAAGTTAATGAAGCACAGTATTTGTGTATGCACACGTATATGTGGGTGCATAATACACATCTTGCTAATTTATCTCTATCTCTGGCGCAGGGTGACAGGGGCTTTGATGGACTACCAGGGCTTCCGGGGGACAAAGGACACAGAGTGAGTAGGGAATGGGGCACTGCTTAATCAAATCCCTCAACCCCAGCACAGTCGTGTTCATCTGTTTAGCTGTGGGATGACTGTATATCCCCACGCAACCATGCTGCTCCATTCGATTTCATTTTGTTCATTATATGCAGTGAGATTGCTGTGATTTGTTAGCATGAGCTTCATCTTTGCATCTTTGTCTGTTTAGGGGGATCGTGGAAAGCCAGGCCTGCAGGGTCAGTTCGGAGAGCCTGGTCAGAAGGTGACAGAAATCTTGCATTGTAAATATTTCTCAGTGTTTGCAAGGCAGTTTTGCCTCAGAACTGAAATGCTAATGTTTCTAACAAGGCATTACCCCTACAGAGGTATATCAGCTATTTCTGCACATGTCCGATTAAATGTTTTTTAGTATCTTTTAAGAATGATTCAGTAGAATGTTGTGAATATGCTTATTTATTCAGCAGGGGTCATTTTGCTATTTTCATTTAGTCATGAAAAAAATGTTTTGCTTTGTTTATATATCATCCCAAACATACTGTAGTACTGTAGTTATACTAAACATAATACCACTAACAAAATGATATCCATAAAAGTGTTGTTTTTATTACTTGACCATTTGAGGCAATATAGAAAATGGTTCCTTAATTACTATTAGCTTTATGCATTATATACAACATGTATAACACAGTTGGTCTATAATGTGTAGAATTGTAAATTATTTTGGCCACTCTCCTAAATGGCTTTCCTCAATACAATTTTAGCCTATTTCAATGCATAAACACACCAATCTAGTGTAGCTGCATGGTTAGAAAAGCATGTCTGCCACAGATGGTCATCCCCAGAAAGCCAAGAGCTCGAGAGCATGTGATGATGTGAAATGCACACAATTTGTGTATATGTATATGCAGGTATATATACCCATTGACAGAAAATAATAACGCACCTAAATAAAAATGTCAGTTTGCTGCTAAACTTGGCATGCAGTTACTGAATGTCTCCTGTATATAAGTAAATGATTGTAGGTGTGGTCTGATTAGACACTGGTCTTGCCACGAGAGGACAAGAAAGTGCTTCTTAAGCTGCCCTATAAAAAGATTCTCGGAGGCTACTTTTGGGCAGTGAACCTCTTGATGAGAGATTGGTGACATGCCTCTATGATGCACTTAAAGACAATTTGTCCAGTGGACAAACTTTAAGCGGAAGCACATCATTTGAGCTGAGAGAAGCAAGATAGTTGTTTTTATGAACTTCCCATAAGCAGTGGTTCTGTGAGGGCACATACAGACCGAGAGTAGAGAAGATTTGATCTGAGAAAAAAAAACCACAGTAAAAGTAAATTGAAAAAGAGGTCTTTAGAAATAGGTGGTACTGGCAACAATGAGGGAAGGCTCACGCAGATGCAGACTGAAGCCAGTTATGTTTGGGTAACTGGTATACATGCTGTAAATAATCCAGTTACTGGGATAAAAGTCAGCTCTCTTCATCAGATCTCTCATCAGATTTGTTAATCTGGTTTCTAGATTGGATTATGCTGTATACATGACCTCTTAAAGCTAACTGCAAAAATCCGACTACGATTATTAAGTGCATGTTAACACACTCATTATAGAACATACCATATATTACTAAATTCTGAATTTTATCAAAAGTTATTTTCTTAAAGATTCAACATTCACTGAAATGGTTATGTTGGACTATGGACTATGTGGTTTGTTATGAAAAACAATGTGTTCATTCTAAAGACAAATGGAAAATGGAAGTATATTTTCTAGTGGCTGTAGACTAACCTTCTCGGTAGTTTACATTTACATTTACAGTATTTAGCAGACGCCCTTATCCAGAGCGACTTACAAAAGTGCTTTAAGACATCAACAGTTCCAATTTTATTTTCATTTTTCTTTTTTTAAATCTATATATGCACATATGTTGAGGTGTTTTATATAAACCTGCATGCCAGTCTGTTTGCTGCAAAGTTCCTGTAGTCATTATTTCCCTTAGACTCCTAACTCCAGGCAAGAACTAAAAAATGCTCACATCTGACACCGAGCATGTCTTGATTCATCAGTTCAGTTTGTTCTAAGGAAAAAAGGGCTGTACATTTTTAGACTATCAAACGACCACTGAAGCCTAATTGAGTGTTTAGGTGTTTGACTAATAGGCGTTTGAAAGGCCATGCTGTCTCAGGTGTACCTGCAGAAGAACCTCATGAATTGTATAAAAGGGACACTGGTAAAAGCGAGCGCAGTGGATCCCATTATGCAAAGTTGTGCGGCGAATTATGCAGCCGTTCGTGCTGATCAAAGCTTTTGACAGAGACCAAACAGGAATATCTTTGCATACATAACTCTTTTGCCATTGTTTCAGCTCTGTGATTCACGTCTTGAAATGGGGTTCGCTTGCTGAGTTGTGTTGCAGCCGTTCGCCGTGATGAAGGATTGTTTAAATTGTGCGCTGGCAAAGATGGGAAAATCTGAGTAATGCTCTCTATTTTAGGGTGCAGATGGACCTGTCGGACCAAGAGGACAGCCAGGTGAACCTGTGAGTCACACATCCACACAGACACTGCACAGCGACGAACCTCTTTATCCTCCCTCTCCCCCGTCTGGTCCGTCTCTGATTAACCGTGCCTCTAGTTCCATTTGGCTCTCTGCAGGTGAACTGCCTCTTTAAATACATCAACGTCAGCACGGAGTGAAAGTGAGTGCACACAGCACTGGAGTTAGCAGGAAGCGAGCTCTATTACAGGGAGCAGAGTCAAGCCACACTAAGCAGAGAGGGAGAGCACGGTGGAGATAAACGTAGGGTTCAAGATAGATGGGCTGGAAGATTGGCGAGAGGGATGGATGAAACCTTACCCTGTATGACTATATTTCCATATCAATCACCTCCTAGGAGATCACAGATGTGGTTCTGGAACAGGTGGCTTGGCTTGAGTACAAAGTCTGTAGCTGACATAAACAAAACGTGCACATGTGCTTGTGTTTGATGACACACATACAGAACAGCCATATAAGCCAAAAAAGGTGTGTTTATGCATAACATTTACAGCAGAGACCTTATCCAGAGCGGAGCAGTGCTCACAAGACTACCAGAGCTCGGCAGAACAAAGATTTGAACTCAAGACCCTTTGATTAATAGATAGATAGAAATGCTTTATTGAGCTCCATTGGGAAATATTGGGAAATATTTAACCTAGACACTAAACCAAACACACTAATTGTCTAGGCTGGTGCTGTTGGTGGTACTTTTTCAAGTATTTATAATATTTATAAATCAATAATTTCTATTTTTCCCCATTTTGACTTTGCTTACCCTATTCAGGGTATAAGTCTGAAAGCTATCATGACTTTCACAGGGTGCAGATTACCATGTAATGTGCACGGGTCGATGGCAGGTTAGGAGTTGCTCATTTGATCCCCTCACCCGGACTGTTATCAAGTGTTGTTTCATCACAAAACGGATCTTAACGGCTCACCAGTCCAGCAGTCCAGTCCAGTCCAGTCAGCAGACACTGATTGGGTCAACACAGTGATAGGCTATTGAACTGTTGCTGCAGTAGGATTTTTAACCCGGTGGGTTCATGCATATCCTATCACTGAAATCACGGGGTACAGGCTAGCAGCACATGGACAAAGTACAGTGTGTTAATGTGATATTGTCCAGCCCAAACACACAGGTAATAACCTGAGTGTTTGTGTATCTGTGGTAAAACAATTAATAAAACACACAAGGGGTAATTGACATCGCATAATCCATACTGCTCCAGTAGACAATGCAGAATGCATGAATTATACACGGTCATGTGGTTTTCAGCTAGTGAACTGCATCCCCTTCTGAAATATACTGTATTGTGGTTAGTGTGATTGTATAGATGCATAGTATGCCCTTTAAAATACAGACTTGACTGTCAATTTCCAGGGCCAAAGAGGACTTATAGGACCCAAAGGACCACCTGGACCCCCTGGACAGCATGTAAGTCAACCACCTATCAATGCCTTCACAAATCAATCCATACATGCTTATGCTGGAGGCCACAGTTTAGATTATTGATGACTTCTAAAATGTTCATATGAATCTTTACGTCCACAATACGTTCTGTGAAACAAAGTCATGTATATACTTTGCACATAGTGCTTTATTTTAAACAATAATATCAAATAAAACACAATGCAAAACCATTTTGTATGGCACAGTACTATACAATACATTGATTCTTACTTATTGATTACCAGCTTATTTTTTCTCTTTATCAAGACTGCATTTCTCTTATCTGACAGCAGATGTCACAAGGGTTTGGTTGTACTAGTTTTATGTCCTTTGGATGTGTGGATTTTGTATTTAAGTTTTAAGATTTCAGCCTTTAAAGTGAACATTCATTGGATGGACGTTAAACTGTACATACTTGCATAATATTTAATAGTCACTCAGTGGAAGTGCAGATGAGATTTGTTAAACAGAGTTGAAAAGATACAGCTCATAAATAAGACAAGTACATTTTTCATGTTCATTAATTAATCAAAAACAGGGATGTTTACGTGGTATGTTTGTTCTCTGTTAACATAGTAAGTTATTATTTTTTCCCATTGTTTTCCAAGGGTATTCCAGGCGTGGATGGAAGTCGAGGGTTGAAAGGCGACGTGGTAGGTTTGCAATGAGAGTATATAATATTTGAACATGGAGTGCAGTGTGAATCAAATAGACATGATGCCCAAAATAGGCAGCAAAAGCATAGTGCAATATTATTTCTTGCCATTTCTATCAATCTACCTGTAGTGTATGGGTGATTACCACTGACTAAAATGTTAACACATTATGCTGTATGGAGAAAAGAGGAGAAAATGATACTTTTTGTTGAATTTAAGGGCACTTGGTTTTTACATTTACAAAACTGGTCTTATATATGCAAACATATTCACCCCAAGGTGTATTTCTTGTTTTTAGCATTACAATCTGGAATAAAAATAATTGTATTAAGGCAGGTAGGGGTTGGGGGTAAGGGTTGTACCATTTGATTTAGAGTACATGCCTACTTGCTTTGAAAATGTTTGTTCCCCCAAAGCTACTTGCATGTTTCTGTAGTGGTTAGGGGACTTTTGGGGGATTGTTGATTTTATTTGCTGACCCGTGCACAACTGCTTCAACTTATTCAAGTTAGATATGTTTTGTTGGTGTACAACAATCTTCAAGTGATTGCACAGATTTTCAATTGGCTTTCACATTCCAACTAGGACATTGGGCCAATATATTTGTAAACCTAGTTTGAGAAGTTTCAGTTTTTCATACCTCCTTTTATGTTCTTCCTCTCTTAAATCCCTATTGTGTATTTGGGTGTAACTGCTATCTTTGGTTATCCTAAGTTTAACATTTATACTATCTAGGAAATTCCCTTATGTAGAGCATCTTACATCTTACAGCATCATTCCAACCATTTGAGTTGCTAACATGGTTAGCTTGTTGGGTTAGGTCTAAACGACTGAACCATAGCTGTCCTTAAGTTCCATATGGTAATACAATTTATCTTGAAATCCATGCCGTTTTTTTACTTTCCTTTAATGGTTTAATGGAATGACAGTAAAACGTTGTAGCAACACTGTAGCTCTAAAATAAAATGAGTATAGTCATTGTAATAATGACACTTTCATTTAGGTGCTGTGATTAGGTTTTTGAGTGGAACTACTACACAGAAATGTGGAATCATTCCAAACTAGTCAGAAATTATTTCATGGCATAGCACACTGCTCACAAAAATTAGGGGGTATTTTATTATGGGAAATTTCATGAACTATCCCCTAATTTTTGTGAGCAGTATATTACGATAATGTTTAACAAGCAGTATATTTTGTGATCTTTATGGTCTTAATGAAAGAGCCATCTCTAAGACTAAGCTAGAGAGTTTAATTTTCCCTTGAGACTCTGTGCTAGATGGGGAAGAAGGGGAACTTCTGAGCACTCAGGCACATGAAAGCAAGTGCAGTTTAAATTTGCATACTCACAGCTCACAGTGAAGGGCTTGGATTGAAAGTATTGAGTGATCGTTATCATAATAAGAGAGAAATTGTATGTGTTCGCAGGGCACGATAGGAGAACCTGGACCTCAAGGACAGCAGGGAAACCCAGGCCCACAGGTATGTCTGGTTTAAAAATCTGGAGCACATGGAATATCCTTATACAAAACATCCCTAATCATGCTGTGTTTCTCCCAGGGTTTCCCGGGTCCTCAGGGTCCGATCGGTCTGCCTGGAGAAAAGGTAAACCATGTCTCTGTGTCTCTGTGTTAATCTGAATGTGATGGGGATGCCCTCTGACCTGTGTCAGTACCATCCCCGGAGAGCTTTACTGAACAGAAAGTGTTCACTCTCGCACTTCACACAGGGTCCTGACAGATAATCATTAGAGACTGTCCACTCTCAGAGCCAGCAGCATCATTGATAGTAACTCTCGTCACTTGAAACACTTGGTGTTTCCCAGCAGCCTTTTAGTACATAGCTCAGAAATAAAAAAAAAAGATTTTGGAAGTACATTACAAATGGCAGATATTCAGTTGGTAGAGTAACTAGTGCAATATATGAACAGTGTAGCATTGCAAAAGGCATTTAATCTGTCTGCCTAATCGTAACTTTGTCCTACTGCTCTTCAGTTTGTCATTCAGCAAGTCTGTGATTTCTCAGACAAATATTCATTTTATTCTCCTGATAGTTTTATAATACAACTTTATAATCTTCTACCTGCCCTCGGGCAGCATGGTAGCTTGGTGGGTAGCACTGCCACCTCACAGAAAGAAGGTCTTGGGTTCAATCCTAGGGTGGAGCGGCCTGGGTCCTTTCTGTGTGGAGTCTGCATG
>JAVSBV010000086.1:6453791-6473204 GCA_033117975.1 Parotocinclus spilosoma | reverse complement strand
TATATATTTGATCACTTATTTTTTGACATTTTAGGGGAAGCTGAGCTTCCCTTGCAGTCTTAGAGCAATCGTCACTGTGTTTAGAATGGAACATAAATATTTATAATGTACATAATGTATTTTTTTATCATACTAATAGCATATGAATCCTTTAGTCATTACTCTGCCAAGCTGTCACTTCTAGGACCTAGAGCAAGGCTTAACCCACAATTGCTTGGATTGTAAGAATGTACCAATTGTAAGTCACTCTAAATAAAGGCTAAAGGACAAAAATAAAAATTAAATGAAGAAAAATTAACTACCAGGAGATACAGATTTGCTTACCTAAAAATTATAACGGAGTGATGTTAGATCTTCTGGTTTCTTAATCTTCCAAAATAGTAATTAAATCTTGATCATACTTATGTCACAGGGTGTTTGCATGTAAATGTGTTTTTTAATATTAGTTTTTTTTCCCAGTATTGCAGTTAGTAATTGTTAAGGGTGTGGTGCTAGTACTACGATGGATCCAACATTGTACTATATGTACTGTATTCAATTCTTAGGGAGAGAAAGGACTCTCAGGCCCTGCTGGGAAAGATGGTGAACAGGGGCCAGTTGGCTTACCAGGGGCTGCTGGTCCACCTGGTCCACCTGGAGAAGATGGAGATAAGGTTTATAACTCACAATCTTCCTGATTGATGAAGTTCATTACAGTGAACTGACTATAATTGCATTTGTTTGTTTTCATAGGGAGAAACTGGAGGACCGGGACAGAAGGGTAGCAAAGGAGACAAGGGAGACCCTGTAAGCCATGTACCATAAATATTATGTACTTAGACCATGTCATTAAGATTTCAAAGTACATTGTTTTACTTTGTTTTAGGGACCTCCAGGACCACCAGGAAGCCCAGGACCTCATGGACATGCTGGCTTACTAGTATGTGCACCATAATGTCTTATTTCTGCATGCAGTTATGCAAACTCTAGTCACAGCATTTACCAAGTGCACCTCAGACTTGGTAGTGTAACAAGCAAAGACTGGTCAAATTGTTTGATAGAAATGAGTTGTATTTTAATCTAAATTATGTTTTTTTTAATGCTGGATAGTGCTGGTTTGGTGCTGGTTTAGAATTTAAAAAATCAATAAACCACTTCAGTGGTCATGTTTAGCAACGTACCTTGTCCAAAACACAACATACTGGCCTTTGCTGTTTTTAGCAGGGTACACATATGATATAAGATGTAAAATTGCTTGCTTGTTTCTAAAAGTTTAAATCATCAGTGTAGTGGTTAGCAATACCACAATAAGCAAATTTTGTTTTTAGTGGTTGTACTTAGCAGTATGTCATTTATACCAGCAGCTACTTGCTGTTACATTTTGTTAATATGGACAGCTTAGGTGGCTAGCTTGCAACTATATGACCTACCACATAAGCCAGCGCTGTGCAGTTAAATGTAAAGGAGCACACAGGAAAAATGTACTGTGAGATTTCATAGTAAAACTGTAAATTGCTTTGATAGTTTAATGTAAACTTTCACTGTTTGACCATAAATTTTACAGTTCCGCAATGGATTTTGAGGGTAATTTGGCCATATTATGATTGTCACTTTTTTGTCAAAGGTTTTTCCTGGTCAGGTAATAAGTAAAATATCAAATAGCTTGAAGTAGATGAAATAATAAAATAATCTAGCTATTAGTTATACCACAGTAAGTTTATTTTTTTTTGTTTTACTGGTTATACGGTCAGTATGTAATTTACACATGCAGCTAATTGCTACTATGATGTGCAAATAGAAAGAGATTAGATGGCTTGCCTGCTAGCCATCAGTAGCTAGCTCATATGGCTGCGTAGCTAGTATTGCTGTGACTGTGTTTACACACAAACCATAGTGATGATATACTGTAAAATATATTAGCATTTCAGACGTTTTAAACATATTTAGCATGTAGACCTATCACAATGCCTTTGTTCCAGATTTGTACATAATGATACCCCTTTTCTTGCCTCCCCACCCTCAGAGGGAGCCTATTTTCTGTTTGATGCCTGACCTAGGCAATAATGGTGGCAGTGCTATCCAATTAGCTATATTTTCATTAGGACACTATAATCGAGATCCTTAAAGTACAACACATTACAAACAAAATAATTGAATTTTTACTAATAAGTTAATGGTGGCCGAATGCGCTGGCCCAACAACAATATGAAAATATAAAAATAAATACATTAATCTGCAGCAACGGCATTTACATGGTCAGTTATTTCTCCTGCATCACAGAAAACGTTCACTTTTGGCCCAATGTATGAGTAGAAATTAGCACTTGGAGCAAATTAGAGCAAAATTCTAGTAATGTATAATGTTTCATTTTATTATCTTATTCTCATTGCCAATCTCCATGTTGCTTTGCTTCTCCTATGCAAACTGTGATGCTGTTTCTAACCAATCTGCTGCCCCTTCTTACTATACATCTTTTACAATTACCCACTCTAATTGTAAATGACTTCCATTTAGTCACACTGGATTGGTGCTAGTGTGAACACAGCATCAGTCTACATTCTCAGTGGACTAAATGCAAAAAGTACACACTTCCCAAACTTTCTATAGATCTGAGATCTGATCAGCTTTGTTTTGTTATTTCTATTACCTATACTATACTCTTTACAAAAAATAGGGGCTATTTCAAAATTAATATGACGAGGATCCCATAAGAACTGCTGGACAGTCTGATCCTGTGCAACTACCTTGGCAGTCTTGGGTGACTATATACAGTACTGAACAGTCAATGTGTGACATTCTTGTCCAGTTTGACTTACTTCTGTTCACCCTCATGAATATGTCACTTGCTATCGCGATAATTAAGTTTGCCTCTCATTTGCATAAGAGAACAACTTTCTTACAGATTTTTTATTCGCTTTTCTGATAATCTTGGTTAATGAAATTAAAATCAAATGCTTTTTTTTTAATCACTTCATTTTGAAATATCTCCTAATGTTTGTGTATTTAAAAAAGTATAGATACATTCAGAATTATTATTGCTCTTAATGAAAGTGGCTGATTATGTTAATAATGTATTTATTTAACATAATATGCACTGAAATACACACAACTTCTACATTAAGTAAAATTGTTTCATACAAATTATATTTGTGAACAATAACATTAACATTCTGACTTAGTCTACAAACAGAAAGTCTGCAGGCAAATGTTGTAGAACTTAATGTCAAATATTACTTTCAGGGTGCTGATGGAGAACCAGGTCCCCAGGGCCAGCAGGGAATGTACGGGCAGAAGGGTGATGAAGGACTTCGAGGCCATGTAGGGGCAACAGGGCCACCAGGCCTGCAGGTAACGTCTCCGCTGCCTACGGCAAGTTCACTTTGCTGCTACTGCAGAGACTCTAATGACCTGTGTCTGTGTGAACAGGGAATGCCAGGACCGCCTGGAGAGAAGGGCGAGAGTGGCCATGTTGGATCATTGGCAAGGATACATCTTTTTCTTTATGGTTTTCAAGTTTATTGTGTTATGCTTTATCCTATTGCTGGAACCCGTGGAAGTAAATCATGCTTAACAGTGATGAAGTGGTTTCTCCTGGAAACAGCATATTACTGTTATACTTCTGTTTGCGATGTCATTTTCGTTGTATTTTGTCTAATTATGGGCAGCGAACTAGAGACAAATCATGTTGTTTTTCAGTTTAGTAAAATGGTTCAGGTACGCAACCATATTCTGCTTTGATACTGTATCTAGAGCCGGTGATCTAACTCTAAGAAAAATCTCAATTGGTACACAGGATGGGTGCACAGGCCTTGATTGACTTTCAAATGATAAAAATGACCTGCATGCATTAGATGTCTCTAAGGTTCCTAGGTGTTTACTAAGTAGATATCTCATGCAATTACTTTCTGCACTCTGATATCAGCTTTTTCAAATAACCCTCAAAAAGTACTAACATATGAACAGATTGCATTATACTTTCACAGTACCATACAGTATTTGCAATACCGTTATGGCACAGAAAACATGAAGCAAATGCATTGCGATTATGATTCATAACGTTTAGTGTCATACAAGAAAACTTGTATTTCAGTAAATTAATGTAATGTTACTATACAATATCCAGCACGTTTTTTTCAAAAATACTACATGATGCGGCTGAACTATTGTAGACCTTGTAAACCTTCAGGTTAGATGCTGTGAAGGTTGAGAGTCTGAGACAACTAGTAAAAGAATCACAAATGATCTCAAATCTAATACAATTATTTTCATTAGAAACTGTCCGAAGATATAGCCTGCATTACAACCGTAGCCTATAGAATCAGCAAAAACAGCTTATTTAGGGTACAGTGGCTGGTATTTAGTGTGACCTCCCTTTGAGCAATAGCAGCATTTGGCACATTTGTTGGGATGCCAAGTTGACAATTCTAACATGAAGGAATGACTTTGGAATGGCAGCAACCACTTTTTCAGAAGGGGAACAGGATAAAAAGGCTAAGACATGCTAAGGCTCACAAAGACTGTCATAACGATCAATACAAAAGAGCACTGATGAATCAAAGTTTAAAATTTTGGGGTCTAGTCATAGACAATATAGTCTGCACATTATACCACTACAACAATAAAACATCTAATGGCCTAAGTCATAGACTTTTGCACAGTACTGTAAATCGACAGCATGTGATGATTGGGTAGTGCTGCAGCCAAATTTGCAAATCCATCACCAGAGAGACTGAAGTCTCATTTGTGCCTCTAGTTTAACTGGGAGTTGCATTTGGGACAGTCTAATTTGGGGTAAAAACTGGGTAATAAAATTGAAGAAAACAACAACAAAAAAACAAAGAGTAACAGGTAGCATCGGTGTAGCACAGCTCTAAGGTGTATTTGCAATCTGAATACATATGTTTGCAATTTCAGAATTAACTACTCACTACAGGTGGCAGCTTCTCTCTAACTGTGGCCCTGGGTTGTTTGCAGAATTGCTTTAGATTCTTATATCATTTCACTTTCTATTTAAAACAACTTTTTATTAGCCATAACCACCCTGGGCCCCATTGATACAGAAGGGTGGTGTGTTATACCAAGTGTCTACAGCATCTTGTAGATAAGTTGCCTTGGAAAGACTGCATTGTGATGTGGAAAAAAACGTGACAGCTGTTTATCAGATTACCAGCAGACCGAGCTGTCTAATGAGCACGCTTCTTTGTGAAAGGCTTCTTTCGGCCCTGTCAGGCATGAAAGGATGCAAAACCCTATTCTTAAAAGCTGAGCTTTTTCAATGAAGTGCATCAGAACAGAATGAAAAACAAAGCCAGGAGACCACTAGGAACGCGCTCGCCTGTTCAGAATCATGGGATTTCTGGCCCTTGGACTCAGCAGAGTCAGTTTATTTCCGATCAGCTAAACATTAGCTCTTCAACTGTGTGGGCAGATGTGGCATGGACTAAAGGCACGATTGGGTTCTGAGAGGCTTCGGCAGCAATGCTCAAGCCTCCGGACGGCCTGCTGACAATGCAGAGCTCTGGGATTTGTGATTACAGGTTAGCTGAGGGTTCTGGTCAGATTGATTAATGGCAGAAAGGGGCTGACACAGAGGATAAGGGTGAGATGGTGCTCATTAAAAATATCCTTGAGAGACCAGTAGAAAGAAATAGAGATGGAGAATAAGGATGTCTGTGATTGTCTGTCACATCTGTCTCGGCACACAGCGATGAGCTGTTCTGAAAACAACTTTTCTGACATTGAACGAGAGAAATGCTGATGATACAGAAAGACAGAGTGAAACTATCAGCAGCAGCAGGAGGGTCAGGAGAGAAGCAGATGAGAAAGTGAAAGCTGGATAATGTGCTTACGTTTGATTGTGTATTTGTCCATTTTATGGTCTGCCTCAGCCGTTAATACTTGTTTTTGCTCGTTTCATCAGGGCCCTCCTGGACAGCACGGTCCACGAGGACTTGCCGGACCCCAAGGTGGAGAGGTAAGAGTCATTGGTGAAGTATATAGGTTTCTTTTGAGAGATTACAAATTGAGGTGCACAATTAACGGTCCTTGCTCACAGGAACAACAGTGGAAACTTGACATGGGTGGAATTAAACTCAGCACATTCTAGCGCTGAGGCTAAACCGGTTAAAATATCAGTTCATACTGTATACCAATTTAAATTTCCCATATGGTTTGCATTTTTTGTATAACGACATTCTGTAGCATGGCAGAAACAACAGCTGTCATGCTTCAGGCAGAAATTTATATAACGTTGTTCGCCGTTAGATGCATTAGTAGTAGTACATTAGTAGTACAACTCACTACAAGCAAGGTAACATAGCAGTCTGGCCATAGCCAGGACAAGCTCAGTCGCACTGGTAAATTAAATAACAGAAACCAGAGATGCAGCTTAAACAAAGTGATGCAAATGTAGACCTTGTGCCCAAGAAAGGAGTTGCATGCAATTAAAATGTCTTGGTTAAGGAGAATCCAATGCAGACCAAAAGCCTATATTGCAAAGTTTGTCTTGTCTGGCCTTGCTTAGCTAAATGCTTCATAACCTCAGCTAAAAACGTGTTTATATATTAAAGTGCATGTTATTATTTTAAAATGCGTTCACATATTTGTTTTAGGTTGGATGGAATATTAAATATGTTAAATAGACTGAAACTAAACAGAATAAATAAAATATGTTATTATTCTATTTGATTATACTCTACGTACTGTTGTGTTGCCATTTGTTTTATGATGAATATCACACAAACAAAGCCTAGTGCTAGTCCTCACATCCCTGCAGCATGTATGAGATCCTTTCACCCATGAGGAAGGAGAATAGTGCTGACAGCAAGTAAGACCTGAAACAGTAAATTTGCTTTCCAGTCTCACACAGGTGACTCATAACAAGCCGTTTGTGCTTCACAGCATCTGATTCAACAGATCCTCACCTCTACTGGCATCTTTTAACATTCTCATTGCCTGCCATACATCCAGCAGCACTGAAGCCTAATGTACCATAAATATATAGAATTGCCTGAAGTGACGTTCCGCATGATGGCAATGAAAAATGATGAGACAAAGCCTCACCTCTCATTGTCTTTATCCCCTGATTTAAGCACTGGTATACTAAACTTCTGAACGTAAGTTCTATTTATTTCAGGTTTTCATCCTGTCATATATTATATATATATTTACCCCTGTTAATAGGCACCAGTCAACACATCCTGCGTGTTAATTATTAAGAAGTCTACCGAGCGGCTTTAAGACGAGTCAAGTTGAAATGGTTATGCCAGCCAGGTCTGAGAAATGAGGGAGATGTGTGTGAGGGTGATTAAGTGAGGTGTGAGTGTGGTCTATATGTACTCTATATAAGATTTAATTATATTAATTAATTAATTATATTAATGTTACTCATATAAAGAGTAACAGGTGGACTCAAATAGCAATTTATTACAACCAAGGTGTCTGGACCAGAATGCACAAAAACAGATGGGCAACAGCAGCAGAAGGTCACAATAGGTGCCAATGACTGTCAGCCAAGAACACAACTACAGTTCATACAGGTTCACAAAAACTGCATATTAGGCAACAGAAGGTTGAAAAACGTTGCCCGGTCTGACAAGGCTTAATTTCTGCTGTGACATTCGGATGGTAAAATAATAATATGGTATAAGCAACAAAGTATCCTGTATGTACCTACAGATGTGGTCATATATACCGTTTTTAATGGAATAGTATTATTGTGTTACATGGGGCAGCACGGTGGCCTGGTGGGTAACACCACTGCCTCACAGCAAGAAGATCTCCTGTTCAATCTCAGAGAGGAGCAGCCTGGGTCCTTTTTGTGTGGAGTCTGCATTTCCTCACTGTGTTTGCATGGGTTTACGCTGGGTACTTTCTCCCACAGTCCAAAGACTGTGTTAGGTTAATTGGTGCATCTAAATTGGCAGTTAGTGTGTGTGCGCTATGATGGATTGGCAACCCGTCTAGGGTTGTTCCTGCCATTGCTCCCAGAGTTGCCGGGTGGAAATCGACTGGCCTGTGACCCCATGTGAATTAAGCGGAAGATAATAAATGGCAGGGTACACGTCCTAGTTCAGAAAAGAGCATACAGTTTGAAATAATTTGACTTTTTTTTCATTTGCCATACAATTAGACATTAGAAAGTACCAAATGTGCATTGCTGAATGGAAAGTTACACAAAGACAAGAACCTTTCTTGTCCAGATTTATGCTGTATAGCCACCTGTGTTCTTGCAATCCCTCACATTGTTTATCCTCCATTAAGAATCTCCACTGCAACCATGACCATCTGCTTTTTTATTTATCCACTTCATATATTTACTATACCCCACACTCTTTTTATTGACTATTGATGATTGAATAACTTGTAAGCCACTCCAAGCACCTGCATCTAGAGTCAGGTACATAAATAGATTTTTTATTACTCTGAATTTCTAATTAAAAAGACAAGTCTGTCTCCCTCACATACACATTTGTGCTCACCATTGACTCAGTCAGGTTAGAAATTAGAAGGTTATATACTAGGTCTGACCAGCCCAGACTGTGTTTAGCTTTAATTCCTTGTAAATTGTCTTGTTACCCTGCCTTCATAAAGTTGTATCGGACAGACAGTGCACTAGTTCTAGTGAACTGTTATTATACATTTGATTTAAACTAGCTGTTTGGTAAGATATTACATGTAACAAACAGTTAGCTGCTGTTAAAAACAAAATGTCACTGTGCATAAATAAAAGTTTTCTCATTTGAGACAAATGCATACTGCTGCATTACTGGCCATAGAATCCTTTTTCCATCTGATGCAGACCGCGATTAGGTTTAATATTAGAAGAAATTAGGTTTCACTTGCAATTTGTAAGGGAAAGCTATGCATAGCCCAGACTGGATCAGCTGCAAATATCTCATTTTGCCTTGAGTCAAAGAAGACACAGCAGTGTGAACATATAGTGACAGTTTAACATCATTGAACACAGTCTTCTGGCATAGCATGATGTAATTAAGTCTGCGTTCCACAATCACATCGGTTTAATTTAAACAAGCTATAACATCACATGACTTTGTGCATTGGTTTAGGGTGCTCAGGGAATGCCTGGCGGAGTGGGCCAGCCTGGCGGAGTAGGAGAAAAGGTAGGAAAAAGCACTGCTATGTGTTGAAGGTGCTGCATCATTCTGCATGTGTGTAACTATCACTTGATTTTTATTAAGGGTGAAGATGGAGAGGCTGGAAATCCAGGAATCCCCGGTGTAACAGGCCCCCCTGTGAGTTCACCTATCCACAGGCTGAGTTGGCTTCAGTCACTGGATAAATGTGTAACCAGGCCATTTGTGCTTCATAGGGTGAAAATGGTGACATGGGTGAAAAAGGTGACACAGGCCCTCCAGGTGCTGCCGGACCCCCAGGTATCAGGGGAGAACCAGGAGAAGATGGACCAAAGGGAAACCCAGTAAGTGTGATGGTTCTCTAGAGACCAGCTCTGGTGAAACACTTGTGGCCCTGCTGATCTTCATTTAATCCCATTTAATTTACTTGATGCTCATCCACAACACAATTTCCTTTATGAGTTTTTAACCATAGGATTTTCTAAAGAAACACATCTAGATCAAGATATAGCTTATTAAGTGTTAACACATCAAACAATTTTTATTTCTTGCCTTGACAAGGAGAAAGCTTAATACAGTCTTGTGTAAGTTTTTTAATTATCCTGCATGTACCTGTGCATGGGCTGCAGGAGTTGGCATTGCCACACAATTAACTTTTACTGGACATTTCCATAGTTACATAGGGATTTATTTTAATATAAGATACTGCACAATATATAGACAAATAATTACAGTACCGCACAGCTGCACTGTACTGAGGCAAATCAGTGGACCATACTTTGGGCACTCAAATGCCCTGGACTTTATTTTTTTGGGGATATATATGGAAACAGTGCTTTAAAGGCCACTTAGCTTCCCTTCTCTCATTCAAATACTAACAAAGTTCAGACTTCTCTGAAGGATGCTAAGGTGTCCCAGTGAAAATGAATGCATGAGACAGTGTGTTCGTGTATCCGCACCATGTTAAGTATTGGTTCCAGCCTTGTGTCCTGTACTGCCAGTTGGACCCCAGCTCCCAGACCCTTAGATACATTAAACAAGTTTACAAATGAATAAATAATGTACTTTGAATTATATTTTAACATGTCAGCAATGATATGCCACCTTTCATAATGATAGTGGTAGATAAACAACTGGTGTGCAAATCAGGAGAAGTAAAAAGTATCTGATCCAATACAGTAATGTTTAAGCATTCCAATAGAAGGACGCTGAGATTGTGCAAGCTGAACACTGAATAAGTGGTGCTGAGAGTTAATGAGACGGTAACTATGAACAGGTGTGGCTAATGCCCAGAGTCCTTCCTAAATGGTTAGTGTTGCGGTAAAGCCAGATTTTGTTGGTGATGTGTGAATTTGTCAAGCGTAGTTGTGCCAGTATTAAACACCTGTTAAATATCTGATCAAAAACAATTTAAATGTTTTTGGGAGAATTTAGGTTGTATACATGATGTATTCCTGTTTAGTAGCCAATGCATCAGGGATAAGAGTTACTGAAGATGACTGATTTTTTTTTTTACTCATGAGCTACACTAATAAGCACTTACTGACTACAAATAAATTGTCCATAAAGTGTAGCTATACTTGAGCTAAACTGTACAAGTTCAATTGTGTACAACAAAACCTTACTGGCAAATGCACTTTATCGATAGTTAATCTATGAGCCAATCTGCACTAAATAAATAACACTAAATAAATAACACTTTAGCTAACATAACATAACATGTACTCATTGGTCTGTGCACGCTGTAGCTAGCATATACTCATGCTGACCTGTATTCACTGATTTAGGTATAATTGACCTAACCTGTACTTATATACACTGCTCACAAAAATTATGGGTTATTTCAGAATATGTAGAGGATCCCACAAGAACAGCTGGACAACCTGATCCTGTCCATGCCCCATCACTGTCAGTATATTTTGTCTTGAGTGGCCATACACCCTACTGAACAGTCAATGTGTGGCACTCTCGTCCAGTTTAACATTCTTCTGTTCACCCCCATGAATATATCATTTGCTACTCAATCACAGTAATTGAGTTTGCATCTCATTGCATAATCGAACAACTTTCATTGACTTTTCATTTGCTTTTCTGATTATCTTGTTTAATGAAATAAACTCAAATGCTTTTTTTCGCTTAATATTTATTTTTGTGAGCAGTGTACATAATTTGGTTATAATCGAGCTTACCCAAATACTCACTTTAGCTATACTTGAACTGACCTGTGCTAAAACGAACTTTATAGCTATACTTTTAGCTAACCTGTTTTAAAATATACATTCTAAACTGTACTTGAGCTGAACTGTACTCACTGAGCATAGCTCTTAGCATTTTGGCTATACTTAAGCTACCTGTACTACACTTTAGTGATGCTTTTACAGTATTTAGCAGACTCTCTTAATCGATTTACAACTTATGCATACTTCCAAACAATCCAAGCAACTATGCATTAGCTGAAAACAGCGGCAGCTTGGCAAAAGTGGATTTGAATCCTGGACCTTCTGGTCAGTAGTCCAGTGCCTTAACTGCTATGCCACCACAATCCCTATACCTGAGGTAATCTGTATTAAAATTTACAGTGTATATATTCTTGAGCTAAACTTTACCTATACTTTTAGCTAACCTGTATTAAAATATACATTCTAAACTCTACTTGAGCTGAACTGTACTCACTGCGCTTTAGCTATACTCCATACACTTTAGCTGTGATTGAGCTTACCTGTAATAAAATATACAAGTTAAGTGTAAATGATTTGAGATGGAGCCTATGGTTTTCCATGTGTAGCAAATCTCATGCAATGTGGATTTTGTATATGTGAATCGAATGAATCGTAACTGCACTAACCATTTTACATATGTGAAATTATTAATTCTGGTTTTTTTTTAATGCTAGTTTAGTGTACTCATAATGTTGTGTAAATGTACGATGATCATGACTACACGAGTGCATTAAAGTCTTCGTTTTCATTTAAATGAAAGTTCGGAGAGACCTGTCTGCTGTTTGTAATTGTTTCTGTCCTCCATAGGGCCCAGCTGGATTTTCTGGAGACCATGGACCCCCCGGAGAAGTAGGCCCAAACGTAAGTAAAATGCCAGCTCTAAATTCTAGCCACTTTCACTAATAATTACATTTTCAGGCAATTTTCAATGCAGTTTTTATTTTGCAACATGTTGTAATGCTGGATTTTGTGCCTCTATAAATGTCACATACAGGGTATCGATGGTGGACCAGGGCAGAAGGGCGATAACGGTGAACCTGGGAAAGCTGTACGTGTTGTTGAAGTTTATATCAGTATAAAGAGTGATTTAAACATGAAACTGTCTGTACTAGCTATGTTCCTGTTGTGTCTATAGGGACCACCAGGGGCTTCTGGTGAGCCAGGCCCTATAGGGCCCCCAGGAAGGAGGGTATGTATTTTTATATCTTTTGTTTATATAATGTTCTTCGTTGTCTGTTCATGTAGTCTCTGACTGCCTGCGTTGTGTCTTTTCTAACAGGGCCATGTCGGACCCCCAGGGAACGAAGGAAAAGAAGGCAAGAAAGGAGCAAAGGTGAAGATTTTATTCAACAATAAAGTCACTTCAAGTCTTTAATTAGCATGCAGGATCTACAATGAATGCTTTCTATCACTTTTACCAGGGCTCTCCAGGAACAGAGGGTCCATCTGGAAAGACAGGGCCCACAGGACCCCAAGGACATCCTGGAAGACCAGGTCCAGATGGACTACGTGGGATCCCAGGTTCTGCAGTGAGTAAAACCATGCATTCCTATGCATCTAATTGTGTTGGAGTGTGTCCAGTATCTACCTACACAAATGCACCTAAACTGTGTAGGCCTTCCCACTAATCAGTCTGCCTTTGGGTAATCAATTTCTCTTCAACCCCTTCAGGGAGAACAGGGTTTAACTGGTCCGCCTGGACAGAATGGACCACCTGGCCCTATGGTAGGTGCTTAGACACACTCGCTCTCATCGACCCACCACTGTATCTAATACAGCTCCTGATTGATTTAGGTTGTGATGAATTCAGGCTCCCGGGAAACTGATCCTCCTCTTTAATCATCTTTACGCTTTTATAGGGACCTGCCGGCCTGCCAGGACTGAAAGGAGATCCAGGCTTGAAGGGAGAAAAGGTGAGAGAATGAAAATGAGGACACAGTGAGGTCCGATCAGTAGATAACTCACAAGCACAACTCTTATTGTAGCAAGATAGGGCTGCACAAATATTCTAATCATGATTATGGTTTTTGGCCTCATCAATTAGGCAAGAGCCTATCCAGTTTTATTTGTATTGCGACTTTATAAATATACATTACCAAAGCTTTTTGCAAATAGGTGTCTAGATGCCAAATGAGAAAGCCAGTGGCACCAGTGGAATGACATGATTAACTGCAATATCAGTGAGCTCATCTAAACTTAGCTAATCAGTTACCATGATATATTTTGATGGTAAAAGCAGAGCTTGATGATTGAAAACTGATATTTCTTTACACCTGTTTTGACACTATAAATACTGGATTACTTATAACAATATGCTTATACTTTTCTACCGTAACTATGACTGTATCCCACAAGAACTGACTGCATACTCTCACTACATGAGGCCAGGCATTGTTGTGTACCAGGGGGAACTCAGGACCCACTGCACCGGCGTAGGGTATGACAATGGGTCCAATGATATCATCAGCCAGAGCAACTTACAACATATTCAATCTTACAAATTCAAGCAATGGTGGATTAAGGGCCTTGCTGAAGGACTCAACTGTGGTGGGATTTGAACCCAGGACCTTCAGGTCCAGAGTCCAGTGCCTTAACCGCTAGGCTACCACAGTCCCACTATAGCAACCAGGGTGCCATTATCGCTATCCCACCACCAAACTAAACATGCTGAATGATGTTGCATTTTAACTTTCATTTGTTCACCTTTGGCAGAACCCTTAAAGGAAAGATCAGCTGCAAACTGCAGTTTGCTTAAGATCACTTAGACAGAGCATTTTACATCGGGTACTATGAGGGTAGCACACATTTTAGGTAGCAAGACATTAAGTCAAATGTTTCTAAGGACTTTGTTGCCTGTTATTAATTGAAATACTGAATGAAATTGACTCAGAAATGCATCAATCCATCATAGGGTTGTAGATATTCAAGTTGCAAGCTCATCAGATATGCAGTGGCTTGAACATTGAAGCCATTGTTTAAGCTAAAATATATCAAACGTTTTTCAGAGAGAATAAACATTCATTTTGATAGGTAATTTCAAATCCAAAGTTATCTCTTCTCGTAAACGAATTCCGTTAATAATAAATGAGCAGTGGCAACTTTGCAACCTATTAAAAGTAAACTTCTTGTTTCAGCAATGCATTTCAAAATTGTCAGCAAACAATATTACAATACACAAAAGACAACACTGCGTATAGAGTACCACCAATATTGTCATAGTAATAAATCTGATGGTCTCTGCTGATTCCTATCTCTAATAGTGTTTATATGGAATCGAGCAGGCGTATTTTGATTTACAGATTCCTACATTTGAGAAATATTGGCTTATAATGCTCAGCCCATTGTGTGTGGGGGGATACATCAGTTTGATTATGTAAATGATAAGTGCAATAAAACTATTCCTTTCTGCTCAGTTGAATAATAATCTGGATTTCCATGTTGAGCAAAATTGTCATTGCAGCCATTATGGTGCAGGCCTAGATCTTTCTGAACCTTCAATAAGAGATGCTCAGTGAATACACACTTTTATCTGTCAGAGCTCTTCTTCAGATTATTGCTTTATGGAAGTGAGCACACTCTCTCTAAAAGAATATTAAAAAAAACAACATTGAGGGTTGATCACTGATATAGCTGCAGAAACTTATACATTGCTTACTATGATTTGCAGGGTCACGGTGGACTTATCGGGCTTATTGGGCCTCCAGGAGACATGGGGGAGAAAGGAGACAGAGGATTTCCTGGAAATCAGGGAATACCTGGTCTGAAAGGAAGCATGGTATGTACTAAATACTGTCTTTTACTTTATAGTATATATTTTGTGATTGTGTTTTAATCATTTGCAATGTTTCATGCAGGGTGTTACTGGGATCCCTGGTCCTATCGGACCTCCTGGACCTCCTGGAATAGCCGTAAGTACTGACATGCATTTTAGATCTTGTTCACTTATTACAAAAAGACAGGAAAACCCACCATGCCCCAGAATACAAAGCATAAATTCTATATTATTATTATTATTAATTATTAAATATCTCGTGAACCTATTCTAACATGTGTACAGATTTATACACAAAACAGAGGGTAAAATGCAGAGGAGGTGCTGCTTCGATTAAAACTTTATGATTGTCTAGGGGTGTGAGACATCAGAAATATCTGGATGTGTGAGGACACCATTATGGGTCCATAAAGGGAAAGCAATTGGTCGTCCTCCCAGCAGTGTTATGAAAAATAGTCGAATAAAAGTGGTTTAGGTTCACTTTAGGTTGATTTAAGTTAAGTCTTTCTCTTATGCTATGATATGGGAAATGCTAATAGTATAGCAAAAACAAAGCATCCCATTTTACCCTGCTTATCTTGGTTACTTTCACTGAGTGGGTTACTGAATGGGGAGCAGGGGTACACGCTAGACTGGGTGTGTGGTGGGATAGCATATGTACAATCTAACTGTCATAAAAAGTAAACATTTACCAAAAGTTACAGAAATGCGTCTTATTTAAGTTTGTTCTTTTTTGAAGCTGTGTTTGATGCTTCACACCCTTGCTGAGCTTAAAGAATTCTTGATCACTTTAAAATATATCTTGGTACACATGCTGATGTTCACTCACACATTCTCATTGTTCTACAGGGTGCCATGGGTGAAAAGGGATCTAAAGGAGAACAGGTTTGTACTGTGACCTTGTTTCTATACTCATCCTTTCACACTGATCTTCACATGTTTACTCTCTATTTTCTCTCTCTCTGAATGTCCATTTTTTGCCTCTCTCACTTTCTCTTTTTAATTTTTTTTATCTGTGGCTTTATGATAAATAGAGTTCAGAACCTCTGTGTATCATCTAACCAGTCAAGTCGCCACTGATAATGCACAACTGCTTGGATTGTAAATCTATCAATTGTAAGTTGCTCTGTATAAGGGCATCTGCCAAATAATATAAATGGAAATCAAATGATGCCACAACATTCTAAGAAGGTAGTAGTTTGCTTTTGGAATGTTACTGTGAGGTCAGGCACTGATATTGGTCAAGAAGTTCCAGTTTACTGTTGACAGCCAAAGTTACCAACAAAGTTTGCATATCATTTCTTAATGGACTGGTGAAAATAAGTCACTGAGACATACATCCTATTCTCAAGGTAAAAATAGGATGTGTTAATTATACTTCAAACCCCCTATATTTTAAATAATAAAACAGATCTATGTAAATCTGTCGGCTTTTTAGATTTTGCTTCAGTAGAGAAAACAAGAAAAACATGACTTTGATGCAGAATTGATATTGCAACACGTAATAAAGCTTTGTAATCTTGGGGTTAACTAACCTAATGCATATAAGAAAATGATTCCAGAGGGCTGCAAGTGTTAAGTCATGCTGTTATACGGGTAAAGAAAGCAGCAAGGATATCCACCTACTGTCTCCAGATTTTCTAATATTGTCAGTTTGTTTGTTTGTTTACTTTTTGTTAGAACAGTTAACTGGTGAAATTTTCAAAAGATTCATTATTGGTAGTGGCTCAGTGTTTTAATAGTTATTTCCAACATAAGTTATGCAGTTTGTTATTGGAAGATGCTGATAAAAGGCTGCTGTTGTGTGCAGTGACTGCATGATTTATAGTATAGGGCATGATGACATAGTGTAGGCTGTGAAATGATGGCTGCAGAGATACAAACATAACATACAGGAAATGTGTACACACAATTCAAAACAATCACATGGATTGCAGGCAAATATAGGCATTTAGTTTAACGTCACTGAAACTGCTACTCTTATATAAAGACCATTCTTAAGCTTCTTCAGACTATCTGATCCCTATGAAACTACCTGATTCCGCTATTGCTCAAGTGTAAGGAAATGCCATACTAAAGGTTATATAAACCTTTTCTGATATTTTTTTTCCAGTTTTTAATACTGCATACAAATTCCAATATGCCCTGGTTGTATTCTAATAAAGTATGATTAATTGCTAAAAGTACAAATCTAATGGTGGCTTGGTAGCCTAAGACTTTTGCACAGCACTATAAATCATATCAAGAGTCATATCTCAAACCAGCACTCAAACTCTGGATTCCCAAATAAAAATAAATTCTGCACCAGTCTGTTGGAAGTTCTGTATTCTAATGCCACTGTAAGCTTCGTATTACAAGTGTTTTATCAGTGATTGTGCCTGAAAAAGACAGAAATCACTAACTAGACAAGGTGTCCAAATACTTTTGTCTAGGTCTTGTTAAAAAATATGAGTCATATAGTTTCATTACTTTTGCTTGAATAAGGTTTACGGTCCCTGTACTATATGTCTCTCTCATCTCTTTTTGTTGTGATTGATGGAGTGCTAGTGTATTATGGCCTTCATGTGGCTGTATCAGAGCCATTGCTTTTTATTGCAGGTCTGTTAGTATTTGAGAAACCTGTATGAGAGCTGGTGCTGAGAGCCATTCTGTGGCTCATCTCTGTCTAATCCCATTGAGCCCATCTCAGGATGTTATGGGGGATTTAGAGGTTTTACACATAGAGTGATGACTGATTTAGGTCTTTTTTTCCTCTCTATATAACAGGGCACAGTTGGACTGAGAGGAGACCCAGGACCTGCTGGTCCAACAGGACCTCCCGTAAGACCTTTCTCACTTCTCTTCAAGCTTTACCACATTAAAGATACTGTCAGGCCGAGCTAGCACCAGGGCAGAATCGGTGAGGGGCAGAAATAGTCAAAGGAGCAGTTGTAATCTGAGTGAAACATACTTTACTAGTAATCTAAAGCAAAAGTGCACAGTATGATTGATGCTACAAGACAGCGCCTAAGTCCAGTCAGTAATAATAAAAGCTGCTTAAGCTTGATCGAGCTGCAATAAACAACTAACTATGTCAAGTTCTGAACTATCTACCAAAAGCCAGCGGAGCAATTAATAAAGAGAAGCATCACACAAGATAAGTGAAGATAAACTAAAAATATATCTTATCTTTTTTACCACAACATAACACCACTGTAACTAAGCCAAATTGTCAGAAATCCAAACAACCACGTATAAAGAATTAGATGTTACCTAACAAAACATGTCTGGACAGAAATGGAGTGAATAAATGGAAACCACAATAGTAGGTTATCTACAAAACATATCAAGGGAAAATGCTTAGATGATTTTATGCCTAGAAGCACACAATTCCTAAAATACACACAAATTTGTTCAGGTGTGTGAGGTTAGTACAATCTCTACATGGAACTTCAATATGTGTTTTACTCATTTTAGAGGGTAAAAATAAAAATATACAAACACTTAGGTTTAAAATATTCGATTTTTAACATTTAAAAATGAATAGTTTAAATTTTGTTTTCTGTAGAGGTTAGCGATGTTTTAATGAGAAAATCAGCAACTCATACCACTTAGCCAGTGCTCAGATTTTGCGTAAAAGGTGTCTATTGGTAATTTAATGCACTATTATATGCTAATTGCTAAGAAGTGAAAAGAAAGTATACTATTTCTGACAAAGGTGGGACATGTGTAAATGTATTGGTATGCTGCATGCTATGTGATCTGAACATTGTCTGAACAGAAGAGAGCAGGGAACTTAGAGCTTGCAAAAGCTGTGAAGCCTTCACATGCTGTGAGAACTGATCGCACATATCTCTGAGCTGCATTACAAAGACAGAGTTCCTGTTTCTCCCTCTTGTGGTTGCTTTATCTTATCGCCACGAATTGAACGCAGTTCTAAACTAGAAAATAATCTGCAACCATCCACACCCAGTTTTGGTGATGCAGTGTGCAGATGCAGTGTCTGTAATACACCTAAGTGACAGCATCTGCAGCTCAGCTTCTCTGTGCTTTAAAGAGCATAGCACAAGCCAGTTGCTGCTCAGTGCTCAGTCTGCTCACGCTTATGCTGCATGGGTTTAATCAAACTTTATGATTTTAAAAACCTTCTTTTTAAGTGTAGCTTGGCAAATGTTGTACTGCAACAGCTAATGTGTCTGGAAAGATAATATATGTGGCAAATAATAAGGATAATAACATTATCAGACCAAGGACGTATGTGAACAGACCTTGTCTGAATGGACGTTATGTGGCACATATACAGTGCATCCGGAAAGTATTCACAGCGCTTCACTTTTTCCACATTTTGTTACGTTACAGCCGTATTCCA
>JAVSBV010000086.1:6409860-6443148 GCA_033117975.1 Parotocinclus spilosoma | reverse complement strand
GTCACCTCCCGCTGGTTTTGCTCTTGTCAACACAACTTTTCGGATTTCCTGACCTTTGATAAAAGAATAAATTCTCCAAGGAATCCCAAAAATCTTCTCATATCTTGCTGACCCGCTTTGCATCCGCTCTAGGTGGTGACTTGTGGCTTCTTTTTCTTATTCGCTCTCACGTTCTTTGGTCAGATTAAGCGGAATTTTGATCCAAATAAGCGAATAACATGACACGTATATAATAGAATTTGTTTTGGTACTTTAGGATTTGGTCCGAATAAGTAGCTGGTCCCATTAAAGTCTGTAAATGTCTATGAATAATTTTGGACAAAAATTAAATGCCTATAGTGTATGAAACCACAATGCATCTTTTCTCCAGCAGTATACTTATATTTAACAGTATACTTCAAAAGGCATGCCCAGACCAATGCATGCTTGAAACATGCAGTTTAGCTCCTCATTTATAACCATAAATATAAACAATGGAAAAGTGATGTTAGTCCACAGCCTGTTTCAGAATTCACCAGTCCCTGGATGGGACACCACTCTATCGCAGGAGCCTGTAATTTCACCATCCTGGTCATAAGCTTGCAAACCCAGCTTGGAGTTTGAACCCAGATCCTCAAGAACTCCTGTTTCTAACAACTCGCTCTTACTCCCAAGCCACAGGAGCTTCTCTTTATTACATAGCATCTGGCAGCACCTGGGAATAATTCTGGCCGCTGTGCAGTGGCGGGCTAGTGTATTAGGTAGTGCTGCATTAGTGATGGATTAGAAGTGTAGTACCTAGCTATGTCATCTACCAAGCTTCTGCCAGCAGAAAGGAAATGGCTAGTGCTTTTATCTATGCATCATACTTTGGTTAAGTTTTTTGGTTGACAGAATGACTTACAGTTAGAAGAAAGACTAATGATCAGTTTAATGTAATGTGCTGGGAATGTGTAAGGTTGTCAGGATGAAGCAGCCAGCAAAGGACGTTCTGTAACCAACTGAGAGTATGCAGTTGGCTTTTCTGCTCTGTTCATATCCTTCAGTTGCCATCAGTCTTTGCCTTTCCTGACATATAGGGACACCCTTGGTCTGCTTGCACTTCCACACATCCTGCCCCCACAACAAAAAATTCTGTTACACAGACACAACCTGGGCACTCCTTTCCTCTGGAACTTTACCAACTGAGTCACTCTGGATATTTACCCACCTTGAGAGAGGTATTCTTTGGCATCGGTTCCTGTTTCATGCCAGTTTAACCCAAGTGCACCCATTATAGGGCCACCCATGCCCACTACGGCACACTGTCTGTTTATCCATTGCCTCACAAGGAGGCTAAACTGATTTTCAGAGTTACCGTCAGCATGACAGTAAGGGCCGACAGAAACCAGAGGATACATCTAGAGCGGAGAAGCTGGCTGCATAATGACAACTGCTATGAAGAACACTGCAGGACAAACATGATGTGAAACCATGTAGGATGATCTGCCATCTTGTGGTTGCTTTAGCCTGACAGCTAAATTAGTCATTTGACAGCTATTAAAGGAATACTGTAAGCACTGTTTTAAAAAGATAGCCGACATGTGGCTGATCAAATACACCTGGAGTAAGGGGGAATTTACATTGACATTAGGGTTAGTGTTTTTGTTTTCTTTGCATGTGTGCAATATGAGGCTGATGTTTGCATACACTATTGTTATGCAAGAAAGCAAAGTTATTTGTTAGTATGCTTATTTTAGTTAAACAATGACCTCTTGGTTAATCAGCAAAATCCAAAACTGACTGTTAAAACATTTTTCAAACCAGTAATTAAAAACAAAAAAAAAAACAACGCCTGTAGTGATAAAAGTCAACAGCTTCCTCATTGCGAATTTGAGACCTTTTCGCTGCAACACACCCTTTCTGTTAACAAAACTCGTACACCCTTTGACTCTTCCTGTTATTTAGTACCTGCCCTGACGCACGTCCTACTAAACTCCCTCTGCACTCTCAGATCTCCCTGCTAAGATGTTTTCCAACAGCACAAATAAACTCTTCCTGCAGACTCTCCTGGACGGGCACTTTCTTTTAATGTCCTTATATTTTAAAATGGCCTTTTGGTTTTGTTCTTGTTATCCCCTCCAGGATTCACACTAGATAGAAAACCCTGCTTCACACTACATTTACAAAAAACTTCCTTTCGCTACGTCAAAGAACAATAAAAAAGTGAGACAATACAGCCATCCGAGTTAAAAACAGGATGTGAATTATGCAACAAAGATTTCGTTTAAAACTGGGCAGAATGGGAACGATGGTAGGCTGGACCTTTCGACTGTACCAAGACAACAGGACATGAGCTCAGCTGTGGCTTGTGAAAACTTTAGCCATCAGATCACGCTGTAGTAGGAGCATCAGCTGTGCATTTGTGATTGGACTGCAAGAATTGCTGCGGACTAGAATAACACAAATGAAAGTGGGAATGAAGGGTAGAATGATGGACCCTGCAGTCTGATTAGAAAAATATATATATATATATTAATGTGGCTGGCACAATTTTAATCCAAAATTTGGAATGTGTTCTGAAAATCCTTCCACATAGAATTTGGACTGAAGTAGGTACAAACAGCTGTCATTGTATTTTCTTACAGCTGTATGTGTGTAAAGGAACGTCATTACAGTACATAAGACTCTCAGTTCAAGCTTGGCAAACAATAATCACTGCAGACCCAGTCCCCTGTGACCTGAACTTTAAAAAAAATTACAAAAAATTACAAAATTAAGGCCTGGCAAAACTTAAAAACAGATGAAAGTCAAACAGAACAGGGATATGAACCACAGCTCTACCACTCTACCACCCTCTTTGACACTGAGAAGCCTCCTGGCAAGACAGAAACCCGGACATGACGAGACGCAAACCTTGACCTTGGACAGAGCCTGGAAGAATCCAGGTTTCATGTCATATCACATGTTGGATTCGTCCCATTGTCCTGAACTTCCACTTTGACAGGAAGCATCAGAATCTCAGAGTTCATCAGGGGCTGGTCTGTGGTGCGAGACAGACCTAGGGTGCCCCTACCTGAACACAATATTTAGTATTTCTGAGGTTTTTCTGATGAACTGACAGCAAAACAGAGGAGCTGTATCCAATAATGTTGATTTGACAGTTCAGGCTACATGCTTTATGTGCCCTGTGATTAACAGACAAAAAAAACGAAGAAAAACAAAACAGTGAGTGACCGTTCTCTGGGTGCAAATGTCTCAAATTCTGCTATGACAGGTCAGAGATTGTCATAAACAACATGAAAGCACTGATCCACCCAGCCTTATAGAAATAGGTCAGGCTGCTGGTGGTACGCAGGGTATTTGCTGCCACACTTTGGGCCCCTTACTACCAACCCGAGCATCATATAAATCCCACAGCCTACCTGACTTGTTGCTGACCATGTTCATCCCTATGAGTCCACAGTGTACCATCGTCTATGCACCATGTCACCAAGTTCAAATAATCACAAACTGGTCCTTGAACACAGCAAAGAATGAAGGCAGATCTCAAGGCAATAGGGGGTCCAACCTGGACCTAGCAAGGTGTACCTAATGAAGTGTCCAGTTAGTGTATAGAACGATCCTGCAATGTTGCCAAGTGTTGATGTATCGCACAGTCCTGGCTTACAGTCAATACAAAACTAGCAATTGAGTTCACCAAAAGGAGGACACTTTTAATTAATTAATAATAATTAATAATTAATACACAACACTGTGACCAGTCTATCAGAGGGCAATGCCAATACATGTTGGAGTCTGGCATGCGGATATTCAACAATCAAAAAAATTCAATTTTTGCTCTGAGCTTTGAGTGCCATATAACTTTCCCCACAATTCAAATAATTTTGTATTGCACCTGGGCAAATAACAACCACAAACCCAACTGCAAATGCTGTCAGATCTTTGTTCTTGCCAGCACAAGCCTCACACCTCATCCTTTTTTTTATGAGCATCTGTGGCCACTTTTAATAAAAAATATGAATGCACCGCATCCAAATTTAGAAATAACCTGTAGGGGATCGATATAAAGGCATTTAAACCCTTGAAGCCATTGTATATACAGTATATTGTAAGTCAGGTCATAATTGAACAGCAAGGATTAGAAATGCAGGTAGGACTTTAAGGGTTTGAATACGCTACAGTGTCGTATTCATTCCTTAACGTAACGTGTAGTTACAAATAATGTACCGAAAATACTAAAGATGAAATGTATGAACACGTGGCCATAGTGCAGTTTTAAACATTTTCTCTAACATAAACGTTTGCTGTGAACATACTTTTTAATGAGGTTAGAACGTCTCAAAAAGTGTCCCTTACTTCTTGTAAAAACTTAAATAAGTATTTATTTTATTTGACTTATTACGTTTTTATACTACATGTTCTCACCTGTGTTCATTTTCGGATGTCATCCGACGTAACGTCTAACGGTCCACATCGCTTCGCCCGTACACAATACGCACCGGTATATCCACTTATTATCTCCCACTTGGCTGTTTCTTGGCCATTCCCCAAATGTTGAGAAACAAAAAGGAAACATAAATTATTTCGACTAACTGAGATGATTTGTTAAAGCGAGCGTAACGGCTGAACACGGGCTGCTGCGCCTCACTTTCAGCGCACAGAGGCAGGAGGAGAGTCGCGCGCACTTCCTGAGGAGGCAGTCTCTTATTCTAACACTCAGATGATCATCCCAAGATTATTAACCGCTCACTAACAAAACAAAGCAAGCGCGACGGATGCTGTGTTATTTTGAGCAGAACTGGGTGTAAATTTCCATTTTTCTTAAAATGATTTGTCAAAACAATACACAGTAACGCACGATTAATACAAATAAGTCCTCCGAATTTCTCTACCACCCATAGCTTTTGTTTGAGTAGTACACGTATAGTCTATACACCCACAGGCCACTTTATTAGGTACACCTGTCTAACTGCTCAGTAATACAAATAACCCATTAACTACTTACATGCTGGCATCTCAGTGCCTTTGGAGCAGAAAGGCTTTGGTTGATCAAACCAGCTACCAGTGTTAATTTGGACAGCAAAGTTTGATTTAGTTTTAGTCTTAGTCTTGTGATTAAAATGTCATTTAGTTTTAGTCATAATTTAGTTCTTTGAAATGTTTTTAGTTTCAGTCTAGTTTTAGTCGACCAATTATCATAAGAATATAGTCGACTAAATCTACAGTCAATTCAGTCGACTAAAATATAAAGGGTGTAAAATGTGACTACTTTTTCATCAGTTCCCTAGAATTATTAAAGTCATTATATACACTTACACGAAATGAAAAAAATATTAACCAATTATGGAATATTATTAATGTTTAAAATACAAATATATTTTAGCAAACATCTTTATTTACCTGACCTTGCATATTGAGCAGAACAATAAAGTATTGGTCATGAGTAGGTTTGCCTGAGAAATAAATGCATTGTTCATAACAAATTGCATACATTGCATAATAAATTCTTTAACTGAGTACAGTAAAAGTAGCAGTGCCATTAGTGCAAAAATAAGCACCAAACATATAACAAAAGAGTATTTCTAACAAAATTTAGTAGTCACAGGTTAATTATTTCACGACCTCAAAGGAGAAATGTGCCCATACATCGGCTCTTCTTTTTCTCCCTGCTGACATTGTCTAGATAACTTAAGTTAAATCAGGAATAACGACAGTTCACAAAGCTAGTATGGTCTTCCCGGGTTTAGATCAAATTTGTGCGTTTGATTGGATAGCTACCCGCCTGTCCATATATGTCGAAGTAGTTATGATTGGATGTTTTCCTAACTTGTCCCTGCCTTTCACAGAGCTAATTAAGTTCTGATTGGACGTCACCTATGCCAAATATTTTCGTCTCGTTTTTATTCGTTGACGAAAGTGTCAATTAATTTTGTCATAGTTTTAATCGTTGTTAGTAGTTTTGGTTTAGTTATCGTTTCGCTTTCGCCATGAAGAAAAGGTTCGTTGACAAAAACTATGAAATTAACACTGGAAGCATGTACTCACTTTTGTGAGATACAGTACATATACATTGGTAAATGCAGTGTATATAAATAAATTCTGAGGTAGTGTCATGTTAAACACACACAAGAAGCAGGGGGAAAGATGCAAGTGCAAGACCGCTACTGTTAACCACCATGTGCCTCACAAATAGACAATATGCTAAAGCTAAATACACAAAGATTTTAAAAGTCTCAATAGCAAACCAGCAGAACAGTACTGAACCCTAATGACCCAACAGACACTTAAATTGTAACCTACTAGGTAAACAATTACATAAACACTGAATACAAACCAAACAGAGACGCTAACTCTAACAACAAGCTACTAAGACCCAGAAACATAAAACACAACACATAAGCAGGAACCATAATCCCCAAAACAGGAAGAAATCAACAGTACTCAAGAAAAGGAAACAGAAAACAAATCTGAGAGAACATTACTTAACATGAACAAGAAACTACCCACCAGAGTGAGTGCAGGGAAATAACTAGGAATTAAGAGACCAGAGACGTGAACGAAGAACAAACAAATAAGCTTTCAAAAGCAAGGGCATATACACTGCTCACAAAAATTACTGGATATTTAATTATGGGATAGTTTGTTTTTGAAGTACCCCCTAATTCTTGTGAGCAGTGTATGTTCTAGATAGTCAATTACAGCCTCCTGAGGAACCTACAAACTATTCAAAATTGTCTGACTCTGTAGCCCACATTATCTTGGATACAGCTATATTATCTGTCTGCATAGTTATGATAAAAATGGAAAATTTCATATTTTGACTTATAAAAAACTTAGCAAAACATATGCATATGAAATTGTACTTTACTACATGTTATGTATTTTAAAAAATGCTTTAAACTACTATACATCCTCTAGTTTCATTTTGTTGACTGGTTAATTATAAGGTAATGGTTGATTATTGTGTATTGTGTCATGCACACAGACTGCTCAGGCAACCACACCCAGCACATTACATGCACATTGTCACCATCTTTACATTTACATTTACATTACAGCTTTTAGCAGACGCCCTTATCCAGAGCGACATATACAGTCTTATAATTCAAACAATTATAAGGGCCTTGCATAAGGACCCAACTGTGGCAGCTGTGGGATTTGAACCCAGGACCTTCAGGTCCAGAGTCCAGTGCCCTAACCGCTACCGCCACCACAGTCCCCACATCTTTCTGATTACACAAACCTGGTTCCAATCCCCTTATTCCTTTATATTTACTCCCTTCACCACTGTTCCCTGCTAAGTGTCTGGGCTCTCTACATGTTACTAAGCACTAAGCTATTTCGTATGTTTCGGTTCGCGTTACATATTGTAGTGCTAGTCCTTGGAATAAAACAGCTGGGAGACCCTAGCATGCCGCCAGTTTGTATATAACAGTTAGGCAGCAATTCCAGGTTTTATAGACCACTGTTTTATGCCGACATCATGACACCACTGAAAAAAGGCAGGGTTTTGTAAATACAGCGTCCAGGACCCTTTTAGGATGGGGTCGCAGCCGCAGTTGATTTAACTCAGAAAAACCCTCAGTGAAAAGTCTGAATTTGTCAATTCTAAATCCCTGAGTATCTGTTTCCTTTTTTGTTGTTCTGAGATGTTCAGTATCATTGCAGAGATGAAAAGCATCTTTGACATGTTCTTGATTACTGGAACAGGAGCTGAGTGTTGTGACTCATCATCCTAAGACTTTTATGTGCCTGCTCCTTGACCAAATGCTCTCTTTTTTTATGAGATGTCAGCTGCCTTGCATTTTATGAGCTGTCTCATACTTGTTGTACCAGCAATGGACAAAGTGAAACAGCTCCAGCTTTAATAGAGTGGAAGAGGTGGAAAAAATCTAATGAAATCTTGCCTCTGTTAGCACTAAGGTCAGTTGTAAGACGGCATGTTTTCCATACAGCATATGGCAAGTACATGCTTCCTCCTCTCTGCTGCTTTATGAGGTGGGACGTTGCAATCTCTAAATTTATGCTTTCATTCACCACTTTTTACTGCTATCTGAGGATCAGAATAGCCCTCTGAAATTGCCTATTAGGACTACATTTGGTTGTCCTGTCATGCAAACTATCTGTTAAATTAAAAGAGTGTCAGTGGTGCCACAGAATCTTTTTAGTGAGGGAAAGGGAAGGGAGGGAAGGATGGCCTTAGAATGGTTGTTTAGCGTTTTCAGTCTTATCCGCAAAGGGCAGATGTGACTGCAGGTTTTCATTTCAGTGCAATAGAAGCTACACCTGATTTAGCTTGTTTAATCAGTTAGTCATGGGCTTGAAATGAATGATGTATATCAGGTTATAGCCGTTACTGGACTAGAATAAAATCCAGCAGCTATGCCAAACCTGAAAGTATGTGGTTGGACACCCCTCAGTTATGGATTACCATATCATAGTAACGTACCACCAGCATGAATTGAAATTGAAATATTTTATGGAAGGTATACTAGCTTTTACAAATAACCTGAAGCAGATTTATCAAACAGATCACTACCAAAAGTTTTTTAAAAATGCTCTGCATGATCTTATAGAGTGCTGTGAAAAGTATTTTCCATTCTTAAGGCCGTTCTTTATATCCACTAAAATAAAAAAAGAAAAGAAAAGAAAGTTTGTAGCAGATCTTTAATGAGGATAGCATGGTGGTGCACTGGCATATAATAGCTCCAGAGATCCCCAGATTTCCTCTCAACCTGTGGTGTTCTCCTACAATACGAAAAACATGCGTTAGATCAGATTGTATCTCCAAAGTGTGTGTGGGTGTGTGTTCTGTGTTGGATTGGGGCATTGACTTGTGCTCTCGGCTACTGGTTTGGCCATGGCTTCCTGTGACCCTCACTTGTATTAACTGGTTATGACAATGAATGAAGTGTGTTAGGAAGTACAATTGCAGTTGGAACAGTATGGAAAATTACTATAAAGCATGCACAGTGTTTCTTACATTTCATTTGACTCTTATTTATTTTCAGATGAACCTGAGATATTTCATGCTTTGTTTGGTCAACTTCAATTAATATGTTAGTACCCCTTTTTGTAGATACAATTTCATGCTCATTTTCAAGCTGTGAATCATGACCAGGATGTGTAACACTTTATTGGAAAGCCAGAAGGGAGTACTACTGGCTAAAAGCGGTGTCAGTTACTGTGGAACCTCACAGGAATCAGTAGAACAGCTTGTGACGGGCCTGAGCATCTTCTGACCAAATTAAACCGCTAACTAATGGAAATGTAGCGGTTCCACATAATAAATAATAAATAAATAAATTGTTTGGCACAGAAGAGCCGCAGAAATTTGCCCAGTTCTTGGTTCACACGTTTACACAGGCCATTGGACTGGGTTGTAAATTACCTCTGGGATACCAAACTGGGTAACTATAGATCAGAACAGGGATTCAGCTGTCAGACAGGAACCTCACAGCTCAAGAGAAGGGATCTGTGACAATAATGATGGTGGTCTGACCCTGTGATGCTGGGGGACGTCCAAGGGATGGAGGAGGCTGGCAAACAGGACCTTGTTGTGAGCGCAGACTAAGCAGGAGGCCTGTTTGAGATGGGCCAGTGTTCGGGATACTCTTGGATGGCCTTAAGTGGGCGAGCTGAGACAGCGCATCCTGTATCTCCTGGTCCACCTTCCACTGGACAGACAGCAGGAGGGTGGCACAATGGTTTTCAGTGGTCTTGGGCTCAGTTCCATTGACTAGACAAGGCATTGGTCACCGAGATGGTAGGTGACGGTAAAGTGAAAGTGACTGAAGAAGAGAAGCCAGCAGGCCTGGAGAGGGTTGAGCTGTTTGGCAGCCTTAAGATACTCCAGGTTTCTGTGATCCAAGTCGATGAGGATCGGGTGTTGCACCCCTTCCAGCCGGTGCCGCCATGCCTCCAAGGTGAGCTTGATGTCCAGTAGCTTCTGGTCGATGGCAACATAGCGGGGGCTTAGCGGGGGTGAGCTTGTAGGAGTAGTAACCCACCAGGATGAGAAGAGCCCTGGGTCTCTGGTACTGGGAGAGCATGGCCCCGATGCTGGTGTTGGCGCTCCAGCACGAAGGGGAGCTCCAGCTTGGGTTGCTATACTGTATTAAAGGATGTATATCTCTGTGTTCCCCGAGTGGCTCTGGGACTATCTGACTAGTATATGGTCCATCTTCTTTCAGTCTACAGACAGAATCTCAAGTGGGCCAAGCCCGAGGTCAGTACTGTGAGGAAGTGGACCGGTGAGGCTAAAGAAAGGCTTCAGAGCCTGAGTGATGTAATCCTGCATGGCACGATCCATAGTGACCGAGAGGAGGTATATTCAAGCCTAGTGAGATTTGACCCCCTGCCTTCAGATTGATGGTGCAGTCAGAGTCCCGGTGTGGTGGCAAGCCATGGAATATGTTAACCATGTACAGAAGCACAATTGACTTCTCTGGGCTTGGAGGTATGTAGGATAGACCCAGTGGAAAGTTTTATTGTGGTCAGATAAATCAGTATTCCAGGACATCTGTGGGAAAAATGGATGCTGCGTGCCATGGACCACAGATGAAAAGAACCATTTAGACTGTTATTAGCATTAGGATTTCTCATGGTATGGGGTGTTGGCATCCTTGTTATAGTCATCTATAAACATTAATGCAGAAAAGAACGTTGCGATTTTAGAGCAACATATACTGCCTTTAAGATGTCATCTGTTCCAAGGACATCCATGCATTGTTTAACAAGACAATATAAAACCACATACTGCACTCAATACAAAGCATTTCCTTGGAAGAAGAGAGTATGGGTACTGGACTGGCCTACCTCCCGTTCTGACCTGTTCCCAATACTGAATGTTTGAAGAATTTGGAAACAAAAAATAGACACTAACTACCCCAGTACTGTTGCACATCTTAAGATGTGTTTTCAGGAAGAATAGGACAAAATAACAGCTGAAATGCCAAATCACTTGTTGTCCTCTGTGCCAAAGTCTTTTAAATGTGCCAAAAAAGAATGGCAACATTACAAAGTGTTAAATACTTTATCATCCCAACTTTTATTAGAAAGTGTTGCCAGCCTGAAAACAGGGAATGAATATTTATCAACAAATGAAATTGATTGAAACTGAAGTTGACCAGACAAAACAAAAAATATCTCAGGTTCATGTTGTCAGCAATGAAATAAAAGTCAATAAGAAACGCTGTGTGTTTTTTCATCTGCATTTTTTTACTGTACCAAGTTTTTCTGATTTGAGGTTGTCATTTCTATATCATAAAAAATTATAAAGCTGCACTTAACGACACAGATAAGGGCACTAAAACTAAATGTAGAGTGCTTGATTGGATATAATTTTGAATAGGCCTAGGCATTAATATTTAACTAAAACTATAACTGTTCTTGGAAATATTGTAATAAAAATGTTATTGTTATGGATTATTACAGTCATATACACCTGGAATCATTCATTAAGAGTTTTTTTTCATATGTGATCAATGTACCATAAAAATTATGAGGAAATTACAGCTATTTCATTGACCGATCCTAACTTATTCTTCCATTTTATAAATCTGTTTTTCTTACAAAGTGTCCTTCATTTGCAGCAGTTACAGTTTTGCAGATGATTCTTATTGTAGAAGATTACAACCCACACCTTCTTTCTTTGTTTATAGTCTACACTGTATCCTAATAATTGTTCATTAGGTAAGGTGTCTATCTATTTAAGTATTCATGTAACAGAGCACAACAAATAACTAATTACAAATTAAAATCGTTAAGGGTGAAAGAAGACATGTTAGCTGTGATTTACACTGTTGTTCAAAAGTATTAGCATACCTACTCATTAGAGAATATTGTCAAAGTAGTAAAACTCAATGTAAAATTTATATATATATAGCGCTTTTTATAATGGAGCATTGTCTCAAAGCAGCTTTACAGTATTATATTATCTTAAAAGGTCAATCCCAAATTTAGCAAGCCTAGGGCAACAGTGGCAAGGAAAAACTCCCTGAAAGTAGAAGGAAGAAACCTGTCCAAGACTCAAAAAGGGACCCACCCTCCATGGGAGTTTGTATTAATAGTAAAATTAAATTAAATAATTACAAATATTTGCGATATTGAGTCCTCAATAGTTAAATCAATTAAGCGCTAATAATTTCTTTTTTTTAACTAACTTAATTAATTTAAAATTACCTAAACTTGAAAACAATAGTATTTTCACATCCTTTTTAAACATGCATACATTCAATTTTGGAAATATTGTGGCATTCAGTTAAATGTGTTCAAATATTTGTGTGATCATGTATATTATATCATTATTCATCATATTGTATTACAATAAGCTTTTATCACTGACCCAAAATTCATTTTCTGCGAGTGAGGTTAATGGTGTGCTTCAGCATCTGTTGAAGTTCTTGGCATTCCAAGGCCTTTGCTAGACCAGAAGGAGTAGCATTTCACACCCATGTGAGCTTGCAAGAGCTGTGATATTTATGCTGCAGTTCTTAATACAGCCGCGCCACTAAGTCACTTTAATAGAGTTGCCGTGCTGGAAGTGATGCAGAGCTGTGTGGCTCTCAGGTATCTTTTTATCAGTATCACAAACCATGCCCCCTCCAGATGGACGTATCTTCTAATCATTCCTGGTAAATGGTAAAAACAGCAAGGTCCAAGCAGTAGGGTTTTCCCATTTGTGCTAGCTCAATCTTGGTCGCAATTAACTCTGTGTTTTGTCTTTAAAAGTCCCCTGCAGAACATGGCTTATTAAAGTAGTAGTATCCACAGGCAAGCGCTGCCCTGCATGTGAAGGAGTCACAGAATCTTTTATACCCATGAGGTGGAATACAGTGGGAGGATCTGGATGACTGGCCTGAGTCTGGCCCACTAGGTCCAACACCATGTAATTGAGTTTCACCATGGCGTGTCAGCAAATGGGCAAACTGAACCTTCACATCCATTCTCAAATGTTTCATCAGATTAGAAGGAGGACATTAATGGCTTCACTAAACTTTGGCCGAAAAGTAATTTTATGAACAACAATTTATTATATAACAATTATATGGGTGATTTTCTAATTACTGAGTAATTAAGGGAAGTTAGATTTTTATGATTTAATAGTAAATAACAAAGCCTGCACTCAACTAAATCTAATTTCTGAAATATTCACCAGTGCAGAGAAGCTGATAGCACAGTAATGAATCCAAGCAAACACACAGTGGAGAGAAATGTTGCAGTGAGGGAAAAGCTGACCAATAAACCAATACAGCTTCTTCTCATCTGTGCATGTGAACACACGTCCATACGGCCTCTTCTAGCATGATGCCAAAAAAAAACAGTCTGAAAAGAATCCATGTCACATGTGTTAGGTTTGTAAGTGCAATTAAAGCATAGAGTCTGGCTAACCAACCATAAGAGATGGAACAAATCCAAAGTGAGATAAGCAAATAATCCAGAAGCAGCCACATTTTGAATGGATTTAATGTTGTGTATTACTGTTGTGTCTGTACGGTCAATGTCTGAGTAATCTCTCTGTGGCAGTGGTGTCGTCATTTGAACAGGTAACAGGAAATATCAGGGTGTGAACATGTTTTTTTAAATGTCTCCATTGTGGTGTTTTGTTTAGAGGGAACCAAAGCACCAGACCAGAATGTGTATGTGAAATAGGCAAAGCAATGAAACATTTTCTTGTTATGACTCCAGGGCTTAATTACCCTAGCTGCCAAGCTCTGGCATCTCTAAACTAAGCTACAGCAACTTTGGATAACCGAAAGATAAAGAATTGTGCAAAATCTATAAAGTGTATCTACTGCCTATGTAGTGCACAATATGTAGCTTGCAATAATGGTGCCTACACCATTAAATGCCCTTTATAGCGCACCACATATCAATTTTGGTTTTTGGTTTAACTAACATTGTAGTACTTGAGTCTGATGTCAACACCATAAATAAGTGATCTAGGTCTAGGCTCTGTCTCAAATTCTTGGGGTTTTTTTTTTTATTTTTTTCAAACAACTGTCCGGATTGTTATTAGCACAAAATTCAAAAGCCAGCATCTCTGATGGTATGGAGGTCTGTTAGTGCCCATGGGTAACTTCACATCTGTGAAGGCACCAATAATGCTGAACGGTACATACAGGTTTTGGAGGAGCATATGCTGCCATCCAAGTAACATTTTGTTCAGGGACGTCCCTGTTTATCTCTGCAAAAAAATGCCAAACCACATTCTGCAAGTGTTACAACAGCGTAGGTTCGTAGTAAAAGAGTGTGGGTACTAGACCAACCTGCCTGCAGTCCAGACCTGTCACCTGAAAATGTGTTGAGTATTATGAAGTGCAAAATACGACAACAGAGACCCCGGACTGTTGAGCAACTGCAGTTGTATAGTAAGCAAAATTGGGAAATAATTCCACCTACAAAGCTTTTAAACAATTAATGTCATCAGTTCTCAATCGCTTACTGTGTGTTGTTAAAAGGAAAGGTAATGTAACACAGTGATAAACATGTCCTTATCCTTTTTGGAAAACCTATGCAATTTTAACAAAAATAAAAAAAAACAAATGCATTAGGTCAATTATAGTGAAGTCAAGTGTTATAGTTTTCCCTTATTGTGTTTTTTATAATTATTGTGAAATTTAAGCTGTATGTGACATTTATGTATCGTTTACATGCAGTTTTCCTAAAATAGACATGTTTATATTACAGTAGCGTAAAAAGAGTACGTAACTACGGTAATGTCCCAATCAATATCATCAATTATCTTGCATTCCATGACCTAGAATTACTAACAGCATCCAACTCACTGTTGCTAGTACAAGCACAGGCACATCATCATTCACAAATTAAGCACTGCATGGCTATATCAACTGTTATCCTTTAGCCATCATTTCTCATCTCTAGCCAACAGTCCTCTTTAAAGTTATATGAAATTATTTGGGCTTGGCATAGAATTAGCTTTTGAAAGTCAATCAGAGTGAATCTCCCTCTCATTAATTTCTCTCTTTTCTTTTGGGTTTTCATAGGCGCAAAAAATCCCTCCCTCCATTGATCTTGTTGTGGCAAAGCAGTTACCTAGTTTCCTCAGACAAGTGTAACTTTGTGCAAGATAATAAGATGACAAAAAAACAAATTTTTCCTCTTACTGAAGTCAGAGTTGGACTCTGTTCCTTCCTTGTGAATTTTGTGTCCATTGCTTTTTATGGAAGTTCTCTAATAATTGTTTTGGTACAAACTTGACTACTGTTTCTACTGTGACTTGTTCTAGTCTGTAATTGAAGTCGACCAATGATCTTGCAATAATTACTATAATTGTTATGTTGTCCTTAAATATTTTTTCCTGTGTTTTTGGCCTTCAGTTCCAGGAACTCCTATGAGACTGGTGTTCCCAGAGGTGCGTCTAAGGGAGGTCAAAGTAGTCTGGCAACCACCAGAGAACCCAAATGGCATTATCATGGGTAAGTTGGAGTAGCAGTCAGCAGTCCCCCATAGTAGTAACACCGGTGTCTAGAATCTCATATTTGTAAAAATACGTTTTTGGAAAATGCTAGGTTTTGGTTTGGTCCTTTTTTGTTCTGTGATTGATATCAGAACTATGTGTACCTCATGTACTACTTTACATGAAAGAGAATATTCTAACACTTTGATCTAGTCTTACCTGACACACTACAAACACAATGCACCTAAGATTAAAGTCAAATTCTGATGGTACCGGAGGAGGAGCATGCAGGAGGGGAAATAGTGCTTTAGTAAGATTATACCGATAATACAATATAACACCTCAGATTAGTCTCACTTCAACCTGGCAGAGATGAATGACCTAGAAGAATTGTAAACAGGGCTTAATGCAACCGGATTTAAAGTTGTGCTAGATTGTGTTTTTTCATCGTTTCAATAGAGTATTTTGAACAGAAGCAATGCCAGTTTAAGTCTCCTGATGCTGCTTAAAAACATGAGCAAAAATGCGACTGCCTGTGTGAGCTACATCAACAGTTTGTTTTCTCTTCTTCAAATTATGTCAGTTTTGTAAGATTTTAGCTTGATTTACTGATAGCTGTGTACATAATCCAGTTTATGAAAGGTGGAAAAAGCATGCTTACTGAAAAATCCACAGAGCTGACTATCAGGGTTTTTAAGTTTGTGTATGAGTGTGTATATAATCCTGCTCAGAGGATTGGCAACAAAAAGTACTCCTCCTTGTTTCCCGTGGCTCCTGGCCCTGTTCCTGCATTGCCAAATGTTACTTTATGTCTAGATTGTTATATGTTATAATGTAAGTAATGTCTTGTGATCATTGTGTCTCTGTTCTGTGATTGAGTGCGTATAGATTCTCCTGTTGTCTGGTAATGTTAGCGTCAGCTGTTAGCCCCTGGGCATGTGTGTTGGCACTGCCTGTCCATGTTAGCCTCTCTGTTACTGTTAGTAATTTGTGTACCCTTTAGTAGTAATTGTTTATATTGGCTCTTTGTCTAGATATTTATGTTGCATTTATTAAAGCTTATATTAGAGCTATATGTTTGATTTAGCTCACGGTCTACTTGTATTAGCACATTGTCTGCTTATTTAGCTTGTTGACTGTACACTAGCACACTGTCAGTTTGTATTAGTGTTATCTGGTAGATTCTCTGTTTGTGCTCTGCTTGGTGTCCTGTTACACTCACATACCTCTCCCTGGCTCATCCTAAGTGTGACACCTTGAAACTCCAAGGTTAACAAATCTTTTGTTCTCTGTTCAGAAGATTTATGTACAACCTCAAATTTGAAAAAAGTTGAGACATTGTTTAAAACAATGTTCATTAAAAAAAGGCTGTGTTAAATGAAGTGATTTCCATAATTTAGTCTTAATGTTTTTGATTTTTTTTTCACCATACATGGGAGCTTCAGTGCAATAGACTTCTTTGTGTAATATGCTTGTTTATTTATGCTTATTATGTATTTATCCATTATGCATATACATATGAATATTCTGTTTACTTGGATTACTGTTGTTGTTTACTCTGATCTACTTTGAATCAATGAAACAACATTTTGTTCTAATACACACTGTGTGGTGTAAAATTGGAATGACAGTAAAGTCTAAGTCTAACTCTTGTTGATTAAATGTATGGACGTCCCTGGGAAATATGTCATCTTGAAGGAATTAATGTTGCTCTAAAAACTCAATTTACTTTTATGCATTATTACTGCTATCCCAGAATTATAAATGACTTTTGTCAAGGGCACTGACACAGCCCCTGTTTTTTGTTTTTACTTGTAGCTTATAATTTTCTGCATGGTCCCTTCTGTATTTGGTCTGGAGCACACAGCATCTATTTTTCGTCTTCTTTAACACGGTGGTATTTCACTTTTTTTTTTTTTTTTTAGAAAAAATGGCCATTGTGTGCTCTGGACTAAAGTCGAAAAGGACCATACAGACTTTTATCAGCTACAGAAACCAGGATGTGCCATGGTATGGGGCTGTGTCAGTGCCCTTGACAAAGGTCATTTTCAGTTCTCTATAATTTTATGTTTGACACCTGTACCAAGAGAAATCCCTTGTACTTATTATACTTGGCACTAAATAAATCTGATTTGTATTTTGCAATCACAGTACTAATGCAAATATTTTAGACCAACATCAGTACCTTTAAGAGAACATCCATGAATGTCCAGGCATGTCCATGAATTTATCAATAACACAAAACAAGTCAAATCAGGCAAAGTTAGTCCTGATATTGCACATCTTTCGTTGATTTTTCTCACACACTTGTTGACAAACCGGAGATCCTTTGGCCCCTGTTGCTCCTCAAACCTTCAGTTATTTGTGAGTGCAATCACCTGTTTGCCATCATATCATAAATATCTTTTTTCATTTCTTTGATAGTCATAAATTGCCCCATACTTTTGGAATGTGTTAGAGGTCTGAAATGTAGGAATGTATGTTTATTAACACATAAAATTAAGTTGATCAGACAAAACTTTAAATATCTTTGGTCCATTCTGTCAGCAGTTATACAAAAGGCATTATATTGTGTGTAATTACATTTGTTTTTTCCATACTGTCCCAACTTTTTCTGATTTTGGGTTGTAGTTGCCTATTCTCCCTTTTTGAGATCTGCTGCTTAAATAAATCTGCTGACCTTACACACTTTGGCGAGAGGCAGCAAAGCCTTTTTTCTTTCAGTTTGGCACTCCATTACAGAGTTTTAAGTCTTACTTTAACATAATAATAACAGCAGTTCTAAAGATTAGCAGCAATTGTACTTATTACTGCGATGCGTGTAATGTGCTCTAGTGGGTTACACTGCATCCCAAGCACTGTACTTTGCCATTGCATTTTAATATGGATTGAGGTCTGGTGACAGCAAAAAGGCCACTTTTTTATATGGTTCATCTTTCAAAAGCAGCATGACCCTTTTGTGCTCTGTGGAAGGATGTGTTATATTTGTTAATATCGTAGCAATCAGTATGAATATATTTACATTTACAGTATTTAGCAGATGCCCTTATCCAGAGCGACTAACAGAAGTTATTTGTATTCTTCTTAGTAGACAAAACCTCATGATACTACACATAATCAGTAATGCATCCATCCAGAACCTGCTGGGATCTGATGTATACAAAGTAACAAAGCACACAAGCAAAAGTATTGTTTAATATGCAGTTGCATTTTCAGTCTTCTCTTAAGTGCTAAGTGAAGAAGTGAGTTTTTAGTTGCTGCTTGAAGACAGCAATACATTCTGAAGTCCTGTGGAAGTTCATTTCACTGCCTGGGTGCCAGGGTGGAAGAGAGTCTTAATTCTTTGTCTTCCTTTTATCTTATCAAAAAGATGACCCAAACCATGTCAGCAAAGTACGGCCCAATTATTCAGGATCTATACATAAAAAACTCCCATCTATCAATGTTGAAAACCTGTCAATGGCACATTATAGTGTAGATCTGTGTATCTGAATCTCTGGTTGTCCTCAAAAACTTTGATAAAAATGGTATTTTTTTGCTTTTGTTTCTTTGATTTCTTGTCGGTTGTTTTGAGAATATTTCATTGGTTGAGCAGTTACTTGATATAAGCTGCTGCAGCATTTATTTTGATTGTGGCAATAAAATCAATTGGATTCTTTCTCCACCTACTTTACAGGGTATCAAATTGCCTATCGCCTGGATTCTGGAGATCCAAACCAGTTTACCACAGTGGAGGTAGGCCCAAACATTACGCAGTTCAGCGCCACCGGCCTGCACCCCGAGTCAGCTTATCTTTTCCGCATCTCTGCCAAGACCCAGCAGGGCTGGGGCACAGCTGCACAAGCTGTAGTCATCACAACAGAGATCAGAGGTAATATGTTTTCTCTATCACATACAGGCTAGTAACTATCAGTCTTTAGAGTTGGCATTTCTCCCTGGCTGTGAAAGGGTCACATCACCTGTAGTCACATTACCCTTTGAGCAAAATTGATTTGTTCTCTTATGCTGGATAGGCCAGCTAAGATCTGTTGACCCTTTTAATCAGGTTCATGTATGAATGAATTCTAGATAAGAAGAATGTTAGTTCTGCTATAGTGTTATTGTCTTCATTAATTTCTGAAAAAAAACTTTTAAGTTTGGTTTCAGTAAGAGCTTAATTTAACCGTCAGTTGTTTAGAAACCAGTTGATCCGCCATTGTCAAAACACAGAACAGAACATGGTGATGGTTGAGTTGGTGCAATATCTTTCCCATAATCTGCATTTTTAAAATTGTGATTGATGTGGCGGACCTGGAAATAAACAATTATGCCAATTTGGAACATTAGAATGTTAGCAAGACGTAGCTGACCCCAGCACATTTACTCATCTTGCTCACTCTTACTCGCTTTCTCTCTCAGAACGACCTCAGCCCCCACTAAAGCTCAGTGTACCTCAGGATCAGGTGCAGTCACGCCAGCTGAGACTGGACTGGGTGCCAGGGGGAGATGGGTCATCACCCGTGCGCTACTTTACACTGCAGCTACGCCAACTTCCAGATGGTGATTGGATCACACACTCTTCATCCATTAGCCATAACAGCACCTCGTGTGTGGTGGAACGGTGAGATTCTTTCTTCGTCCTCTCTTTTTCCACACTTCCTCTCTTTTTTTGAGAATCTAGCTGTGCCAATTGCATGCCACTAAACTTCATAAACATTTATTTTATGTTTCTGTCTAGACCTTGCCAGGCTGACAGTGTGCAGTGAGAGTTATATGACTGGAGTGTTAATAAAGGCTTAGCAGGCTTTTTGTTTTTGCTCTATAACGATTTATTACTCTGCACCGTTTTGAAAGCGGGACCAGTCTGCATTGTTGGACTGCTGGTGCACCAGCCTTGCATTTAAATTACACTTGAGCCGCAAGTGTGATTATATGGCCAGTCAAGTGGCATTTTATATGCATTCAGAGGCACATCTCATTTTGATTATGATGACTCCCCTCCCACTATTTAGGACTTTCTAGCCCATCATCTTTTTTATTGCCTTCTAAAGAGTCGAATAGATTATTTAGGCCTGATTTGTGGCTGTGTCTAGTTGGGGTCTTGGAGACTTGACACAACTAGAGATTTTGCGATTTTCTTGTCGCTGTGCAGACAATTTGTATATAGATCCTCTGTTTGCCACACTGGCATCAGGCAAGCTAACTATTTCCATTGATATATTACATACAAACAGAGTGCTGCTAAAGAGTAATCAATATGTATTAGCCCTTAAACATGTTAAGAAAACATATTGTGCTGTAGAATGCCAGAGACATTTGTGGGTTTGTTGTTTGTTTGATTTTTGCGTTCTCTTGTATGTGTAAACAACTCTCTGCAGAACCTCACAGCACACACTGCATTTTATTCCAACAGTGCCAGCTATGGCTAATTAGCCTAACAATTACTTTCTTTTTTTAATCGGTGTAAACGGAAATGTACAATCCACAATTTTTTGCATTTACAGTTTTATTGACATTTAATCAGATACTAATACTTTCCAGTGAACAACCTGAAATGGTAAAAGACAAGTAGTAACTTATTCGCTTAAAAAAGAACCTTTTAACTTTTTTTTTTCACTTTGCATCACATCTACACTGTACCTCAACCCTAGAACTCTACTTCAGCTATTTAAGCATCAAACCACAGCCACAACAAAATAGACAGGAACTCATACGCTTATACCGTGGTCCCTTGTTTATCACGGGGGTTATGTTCCAGGACCACCCGCGATAAATGAAAATCTGTGAAGTAGGAACGCTATATTTATTTAAGTATTTATACACTATTTTAGCAGTAGAAGTGAATAAATATGCTATTGTAGTGTTTTTAACTATTGAATAATCAAGCAACACACTGAATTAATCGAACGTTCTCTTTACTTAACACGCCAAACATCACTCTCGTAACACACATGCTCCGTCCGTACCGAGCACGTCATATCCTACACATTAAGTAGACACAACAGCTATTTACTGTAAATAGTAATATTTTTTATGACATTCCTTTATTGTTAGAATTTATATTTTAATACATTTTAATAAATTTTGTGATTTTTTTTAACATTAAAGTTAAAATTCACAAAAAATTTGCAATATATTTTTTCCATTAATATTTTTGGAAAACCCGCAATTCACCGAGTCCACAAAAGGTGAACTGCAAAGTGGCAATGAACTTCAATTGCACCAAGCTCTTCTATGCATCTCCTCCGTTATGGTTATCATACTGTATTTGCACTACTGCTATTTTTCTCATTTATATTTAAGCTTCTTCTCTCCCCCATAGTAAAATTAAAAATCCTTGAACTTCCTTGAACTACGCAATGGGGATATTAACATGGCAGTCTACAAGTACAGCACATACAGTGGGTACAGTGGGTGAAAGTATTCAGACCCCTTTAAATTTATCACTCTTTGTTTTATTGCAGCTTTTTGCTAAAATAAAAAAAGTTCTATTTTATTTCTCATTAATGTACACTCAGCATCCCATCTTGACCGAAAAAACAGCAATGTAGAAATTTTTGCAAATTTAATAAAAAAGAAAAACTGAGATATCTCATAGTCATAAGTATTCAGACCCTTTGCTTAGTATTTAGTAGAAGCAGCATTTTGAGCTAGTACAGCCATGAGTCTTCTTGGGAATGATGCAAGTTTTCCACACCTTGATTTGGGGATTCTCTGCCATTTTTCCTTGCAAATCCTCTCCAGTTCCATCAGGTAAACTTTGGTCACCACTATGGTGAACGTTGGTAGACAGCCATTTTCAGGTCTCTCCAAAGATGTTCAGTTGGGTTTAGATCAGGGCTCTGGCTGGGCCAGTCAAGAATGGTTGTTCCAAAGGTACTCCTTTGTTATTTTATCTGCATGCTTAGGATCATTGTTTTGTTGGAAGGTGAACCTGCACCCCAGTCTAAGATCCTGAGCACTCTGGAAGAGGTTTTTTCCAGGATATGTCTTAACTTGGCCGCATTCATCTTTCCTTCAATTGCAACCAGTCGTCCTGCAGCTGAAAAACACCCTCATAGCATGATGCTGCCACCACCATGTTTCACTGTTGGGAATGTATAGGGCAGGTGATGAGCAGTGCCTGGTTTTCTCCGCTTAAAATTAATGCCAAAATGTTCAATCTTTATTTCTTCAGACCAGAGAATCTTATTACTTATCGTCTGGGAGTCTTTCATGTGTTTTTGGCAAACTCTATGCAGGCTTTTATATGTCTTGTACTGGGGAGAGGCTTCCGTCGAGCCACTTTCCCATAAAACCCCGGCTGGTGGAGAACTACAGTGATAGTTGACTTTGTGGAACTCATTACTCCCTACTGCATCTCTGGAGCTCAGCCACCCTGATCTTTGGGTTCTTCTTTACCTCTCTCACCAAGACTTTTCTCCCACGATTGCTCAGTTTGGCTGGACAGCCAGGTCTAGGAAGAGTTCTGGTCTCCCAAACTTTTTCCATTTAAGGATTATGGAGGCCACTTAGGAACCTTGAGTGCTGCAAAAAAGTTTTGTAACCATGGCCAGATCTGTGCTACAGTTCTGTCTCTGAGCTTCTTGGGCAGTTCCTTCGACCTCGTGATTCTCATTTGCATTGACATGCACTGTGAGCTGTGAAGTCTTATATGGACAGGTGTGTACCATTCCTAATCAAGTCCAATCAGTTCAATTAAACACAGCTGGACTCAAATGAAGGAGTAGAACCATCTCAAGAAGGATTAATAAGAAATGGACAGCGAGTGAGTTAAATATGAGTGTCACAGCAAAGGGTCTGAATATTTGAATGGCCATGTGAATTCTACATGTCTGTTTTTTTCTGTCAAGATAGGATGCTGAGTGTACATTAGTGAGAAATAAAATGACCTTTTTTATTTTAGCAAATGGCTGCAATGAAACAAAGAGTGAAATATTTAAAGTGAATACTTTCCGTACCCAATGTATGTGGAAACCACTGAAACAATGTTGGGAACTTCTCAAACAATATTTAATTTCAGAATGCATCATGGTTGTTTTTTATCCACAAATAGATTCCGTTATTTATGGCAAGCCGTTTATGTGTACAGTCGTTTAATACATAGAAACAATATACAGTGTTCCCTCGCCACTTCGCGGATCACCTTTTGTGGACTCGGTGTATCGTGGAATGCAGATTTTCGCTGTTTCGCGGGTTTTTGCGGAACCTTTACATTTAAATTATAGATATAGGTTTTTATTATAGACTGAATTCATTCAAGCCCTACGATGCCACCCAAACTGTTCTGCAAGTTTTACGGCTAAAGTAGTGTATAAATATAATATATATAATGTATAAATTTAGCGTCCCTACTTCGTGGATTGTCGTTTATCGCGGGTGGTCCTGGAACGTGATAAACGAGGGACCACTGCATAACTACCAGTATGATTGGTAGACAAAGCACAAAGAATGTAATTCTGAAAAGATTAATACAAAGAATAGTTGATGCTCAGCTTTTGTGTGGTTTGGCAATGGAAAGCACTGAGCCTTTAAACCTGCAATTTAACACTTACCTTTGAAAATCCAATACCCAATGTGGGTTCTGCTGGGAAATTGTGGGTGTTATCTTGACATATACCACCTATTTATTGGTGGTACATGTCATTTTTACAAACCAAGTACACAGTATTTGGCATTGAACTTTTTCAGTAGAATAATGCACACTACCACACTCCTAAAATGTTTAGGAGGATGTGACAAAGAATTCAAAGGGTTGACATGGCCTCCAAATTCCCCAGATCTCAATCCTATCAAGCCCATGTGGTATATGCTGGACAAACAAGTCAGATCCATGGAGGCCCCACCATGCGACCTAAAGGGATTAATAACTATGTTAATGATTAATAATCCATGTCATGATTATTCAGAGTTTATACATTATAAGGCATGTTGTTTTCATGTTGTTGCTGATAGGTGTATATAATGTATAATGTTGATTGCTTGTGGGAGTGTTTTCCCATAAAATATTTCCACTGAATACAGCACTGAAGCAGACTTTTGGTTTTCCAACTTTTTTTAACATTCTACAACATTATGTGCTGTTAATTGGAACTCCTCACTGTTGAGTAATTGAGAATCCCAGAAGAGCACATTCAAATTAATTAATGTAAGTTGGATGGAATACAGGTAGGATTACAAAAAACACAAATTAATGAATGGCAACTTTGATCATAATTAGAACACATTTTCTGAGCAATTAATTCAGTAATTCAGGCAGTGCCAAAGGGTTCAGACAATTTTAACTACATATGTACATGCATATCTGGTTCTTTCTTTGTTAACAGTGTTCGATGTCATAGACTATATAGTCAAAACTTTGTGGGTACCAGAATATTGCATCTAAAATGATTTTTTTTTTCTTTTTTGCTGCTACATGTGTCTTTCTATTAGACTTTCTATTATATAATACATTTCCAGTAGATTATGGAAAATGAGGGCATCAATTGATGTTGGACAATAAGCCCTGGATCACTGTCAGAGTATTCCATTTCATCTGAAAGGTATCTGGTGAAGTTCAGGTTAAAACTGTAGCAAGTAAGCCAATGAAAAGGTTAGAAAACCATTTCCTTCTGGGGAGGTAGAACAGAAAGTTAACAAATGGTGGAAATCTATGAAAATCAAATGAGAATATATTAGAGAAAGAAAAGAGAATAGAATAAATAAACTAATGAATATAATATAGAATATAAGAGAGTTTTTGGGTGTTAAGTTCAGTATAAATGTAGTTTGCACATCATTTTGCAGGAAGCAGTTATGGTGCCATGACATCCCCCGTCAACATGAGTAGTGGTGTGCGGGAGTTGTTGTCCTCTGATATGGTCTGGGTAAATTTAAGGGGAGAAAAACACAATATATAGTTAAGAACTAATTAGACCAAAGTTTATGAACAGAACATATTTGTGAGAAATGTAGAATGAAGAAACAAAACCTATAATTTCAAAGTTATAATAATGGAAAAAATCCAAATCCTAAAGTACCGAAACAAATCCTATTATATACGTGTAATGATATTCGCTTATTTGAACCAAAAATAATCAGACAAAAGAACGTCAGAGCGAATAAGAAATATGTAATATCCACAGAGCCATAGTATACATACAGAACAACTCTTCGTCTCTGACATCACTACCTGAAAACTCCAGAGTGTCTTCCTAGCCCTCTACTGCCACCTACAGGTCTTTGCCTAACATTTCCATTTACTACAAAAAAGAAGCCACAAGTTGCCACTTAGCCACTGCAAAAGCAAATCAGCGATTTATGGGAGGATTTTTGCAATCACCAAGAGAATTTATGCTTTTATCAAAGATCAGGAAATCCGAAAAGTTGTGTTGACAAGAAAAAAACCAGCTGAAGGTGAACACGCCCACCACATTCTTGATTTTGTTCAAGTGCAGTCCGTCAAGAGAATGTGTCAGATCACACTGGATAAGTTCTTCAAACGTTGACTGGAATTTAGTGAGAACTTATTTTTTACAGTATCATGTTTCGCATGCTGAGTACCTATACATTGTGTTGTAGATCGTTTTGAAAAACTTGTTGCAAATGTATTTTTCAATGAACAAAATTCGTAGGCAACAGTTGTTTTTGTTTATACGTTTGCTATACGTGTAAATTGCTCAATAAAGGTATAATAAACATTTAATATGTTACATAAATTATAGCACGTCCCGTCTTGTAACATAGGGCATGTTCGTTTAATTGGACCAGCCGTTTATTAGGACCAAAATGATCGTGTCCCGATGTGGTCCCAATAACCGGAATCAACTATATTTCATTATCTTAAAAGGCCAATCCCAAACTAAGCAAGCCTATGGCAACAGTGGCAGGGAAAAGGGTCAAAAGGGTTCACATCAGACATCCAAACTCACCTCCCCAGCAATCAACTAAACTGATTGATTGCACCAAAGAAGTACGAAGAGAGCAAAACGACATTTCAGATCACCATCACTTGACAATGAATTCCCAACTCTTTCTTTGTTCTAAGGCATTGCATACACCAGCCTGAGAATCTGGCCTCACACATACATGTTACCTGGTCAAAGAGCTTGCCAGAGAAAAGGTTATATTGAGAGTTTCTGAGGAATTTCATACAATCTATGTGGAATAATGTCTGCATTTAAAATACAGACTTCTTTACATTTAGCAATCCAGTTTTCTATATAAATGAATAATATTTTGCATGAAATTGTTATACTTTTAATGGAGTTACTTCAGAAAAGTTGAGATAATTTGATGTTTTAGCCACTGAGCCAAGAGTTGAGTTAAGCGTCGTTTTGATTCCAGACATTATTTTCAGTGCTAGGACAAAATTATGCAAATAATGAGGTCATTAACGTTATGCTTTTCATTACTGTTGTTTTACAGTGGTATTTGAAATTTTGTGAATCCTTCAGAATTTTCTCACTGATAAATTTAAAGAATAGGGCTTTACACAATGTGTTTGTGGAAGCAAAGAATCTCAAGAGTGAGTAGGGAAAATGTTTTATGGACAGATAAGCCAAATATATAACGTTTTATTTAACAGAGAAGCATTATGTCTGGAGAAAGGAAAACATTGTATTCCAGGATAAGACATTATCATATCTGTAAAACATGGTGGTGGTTCTATCACGGTCTGGGCCAGTTAAGCTTATAAAGCCAGTTCTAAAAGAAAATGGCAGGACATGTCTCCATTAACTGAATCTCAAGAGAATATGTGTCATGCAGAAAGAAAGCAATCCTAAGTACAAAAGTAATTCTACCAAAGAATGGATAAAATGATACTAAATCTAATATTAAAGTTTCGACCTTATTCCATTAGATGTTGTGGATGGGGTTTGTGTGTAGAAATATCAGCTGTTCTGCTCCAAACGTATGTGCAGGACTAATCACCTGTTGCTGGAAAATTTAGTAGCAGTTACTGCTGTTCACAATAGGTACTGAACCCAAAAGTTCAGATTTTACCCTTCACGAATATGTCACATTGGATAATTTTCTTTGATAATTATTTTACTATGTTTATTGTAATTAGGTTCTCTTTGTCTGTTTTTATTATTTGTATGAGAATCTATAAGTCATATTTATGCAGGAATATAGATCATTTTAAAGAGTTCACAAACTATTAAGGAACATTTAGCTGTTAAGAAATTTCCGTTAGTATTTAGAGTGTTTTGGAGGTAACATCTCATAACATTTGCAGTGGTAAAGGTTTGTGTCCTGTGAGATAACTGAGTGTTGCACTATCCCTCAGGCTGAAGCCCTACACTTCATATAAGCTGAGAATGATGGCAACTAATGACATCGGTGACAGCAAGTACAGCCGAGAGACCGATGCAATTACGACTTTACAAGATGGTGAGTATAGTTGGAGATGTCGCCTGTGTGCCCTCTGGTGCTACCTGATATAATATTATTTCTAATAAAAGCACCAGGGAAGAGTTAGACATACTTCATGTGGTTCTCCTGGTATTTTAACTACTAAAGCTCTATGAGTTGCATTGTGATAATGCATTCTGGCCTCTTCATTAGGTACACCAGTTCATAAGCTACTTAACGCGAACATCAAATAAGTTAATCACATGGCAGCAGCTTATTGAATTTAGGCAAGTAGACTTGGTCAAGATGACCTGCCGATGTTCAAACCGAGCATTACAGTGGGGAAAATGGTGATTTAAGTGACTTTGAAGGTGGCATGGCTGTTGGTGCTAGATGGGCTGGTCTGAGCGTAGTCATAAACTGCTGATCTACTGCTAGTTTCAGAAACAGTCATGTTTAGGGATTACGGAGTCTTGATTTCAGCAGATTCAAAAGGCAGGGTCAGAATTTCTGGGTCAAAACATCATGAAAGCATCATGGATCCATCCTGCATTTTATCGGTGGGTCAAACTGGTGGTTGTGTAATGGCGTTTGGGATATTTTCCTCTTACAGTTTGGGCCCCTTAATACCCACTGAGTATTATTTAAACACCACAGCCTACCTGAGTATTGTTGCTGGTCATCCCTTTATGGCCACATCTTTTAATTACTTGCATCAGTCCAACAGTTATTGTAAGTCCAAACTGATACTAACAATGTGTACCTAATAAAGTGACCCAGATGTGATTGAAAGATGCTTAGTGAATAAATTCTTGATGTACATCTTTCCTGACAGTTCCAGAGGAGGCTCCTCATATCCAGTTGGTGAAGCCATCTACAACTACCTCAGTTCTAGTGCACTGGCAGGTAGTGAGTTTCTTTTATTTCCTAGACCTGGCTAGATATGATTTCATGAGAATATACATATGAGGAAATTATTTCAAAAATAATACAAAAACAGTTAAAAAAAAAAAAACAAATTAAACAACTGAGACTAAAATACTATACTTGGTCATTTATTCTTTTAGGAAAATTATTCACTATTTCATATTGGTCACGGAGAAAATTGTTTTGAATTGATGGTATGACAATGATAGGATAGGCTGATCTGTTCCATTTATATAACAGGGAGCTATTAAAGTCTGATCTTTGAAGTCTGATTATATTTGTGGATGTGTATCTTGGTAGGCAAGAAAAAAAGATTTCTGAACACATCAGGAAATAAGTTGTTGATGCTTATCAGAGTGTAAAAGTATAGAAACTCATCTATATAGAGTTTGGACTCCACCAATCCACTTTCAACCTGTGCACAAATGGAGGAATGACCATTGTTATTCTCTCCATGAGTGGTCAACCCACAAAGATCCCTCCAAGAGCAATAGTCAGTAAGGTCCAAAAGGAGCCCAGGGGGTAACTTTTATCGACTAAAGGTCTCTGCCACATTGGTTAATATTCATGAGTTTACTATCAGGAGAACACTGTACTACAATGGTGTACATGGCAGGGATGCAAGATGAAAGTTATTGCTGTCCATAAATAACACTGCTGTCCATTTGTATTTTGCTGAAGATCACATTCTGAAAGAAAGGGAAAATGTCAAGACATCTATCCATGAACAGAACCTCAAGAGAATATGGGCCATGCACAGGAAGGCTACATAAAGCTCACACGTTTTTCTGCCAAAGAATGGTTAAAGAAAAATACCATTAATTTATTAAAATAGCAAATCTTGACCTTAATCCAATAGAAATGTATGGAGTTCATGTGTGGAAACGCACTAACATCCCAGAGTTAAAGCTGTTCTGTATGGATGAATGGTCTAAAATCTCACCAAGTGCAGGACTGATCATAGGTTACTAAAACATAATTGTAGGTATTGCTGCATCAAGGAAACACACCAGGTACCGAAATCAAAGGATCATATACTTTTCCAAGCACAGATATTTAATATTGGGTAATTTTTCTCCATAAATAAATTACCAAGTGTATTATTTGTGTCACTTGTTCAGTTAGATTGCATTCATGTATTATGATGTTATGTGGTAATATAGAAAGTTCTAAAGCAGTTTTACCACCACTTCCACCTGTTTTCAAATTAATAATCAGTAACAAACAAAACGGCATCCAGTCACATCCAGGTTTCCATGCACACTTACCCCATTTAAGGATCGTGGAGGAGCACACTAGGTGGGACCCACTCCTGGATAGGGTGCCAGTTAATAGCAGGACACACACATTCTCTTTCTCTCCCTCTCATGTCTTTGGAATATTTGTGGAAAACCATTTAGACATGGAAAGAACCTACAAACCCCATAGTTTGCAAGGAGCTAACCACTGCTTTAACGTAATGCCCCAAAATGGCATTATAGAGCTTAATGAACAGGTGCAATCCTTAAAATGGATAATTTAGGAACATAACTACCATTTATTTCAGTGTCTCTAGAGGTTTTTAATTATTATCTCTTCGTTGCAAATATGTTATTTTTACTTGTGTGTGAATAATTTGTATATGCATAAGGCATCATAATATGACACAATATGTTGCTATTTAAAAACCAGGCCTGATCCATCTTATGTCTTTGATGTCACCCATTATAAGCCAAATGCTCAAATATATGTCCAGACATGCACATCATGATCACATCTGGCTGTGCAAAACAGTTTTCAAAATAATCCTCTCTAACTATCAAGTATTTGCGAAAGCATGTTTACCTGCTGCATACAGACCATTCCAGTCAGAAGAAAAGGGCTTGCATGGTGAAGATAATGGCCCGTAAAATCCACACATTATAGCCGTTATCGCTTTAATTATCTGGTTTCATTGACAAACGGCCTTCTTCAGAAAGACGTGCCCAGAGGCTTGTCAAGGCTTGCTTGGTATTCGTCCTACAGCTTTGCATATCTCAGTGACATAAACTATTGATAATGCATTTTCACACAGTTTGCTGAGGAATCGGGTAGGACCAGGATAATTAATATCCATGCATACTCTGAAGGCATATTAATTATCAGGCGAAACCTTTCTCTCTGACTTGCTACTTTATGGTGTTGCAGGGTTGATTAGTTTCAGCGCAGGGCTTTGTTATCATCCGTGAGCATAGAAATAAAATTTCTGCCATCTGCTTTATGGCAAGGTTAATGCAAAGATGCAGCATGAAGCACAAGCTCTCCTTTCCATCTATCTGTCTTGTTTTTCCCCCACTCTCAGTCCAGTTGTTTAATAGGGAGCACAGGGCCAATGAAGGAAATATGACCTTTAATTTAATCTGTGCTGTTGCAGCCACCAAAGGAGGAGAGTGTGAATGGGGTGTTGGTGGGCTACCGACTGTATTACCGTGAGCTTCAGTATGACAGCACAGCACAAGAGGCCAAGAGAACTATCAACAGCGTGTCAGCACGAACAGATCTGACAGGTAGGTGTCTTAAGCTGAACCAACTGTGTTTTCACACAGTGAAGAAATGAATAGTTTGCAAATGTATGGAGCATTGTTTATCTGTTTGAATATTGCTTTTTAGAAGTAAGGCAATTTGAATTGACAACAATATACCAAGGTTTCTGGTTAAAAGGTAGTTGTGATGTGCGAGTGAAAATAAAGTGTGTGCATGCATTTGATGACAAAGCTATACATTTTAAAAATGTAAATCATTAACAATGCTGTGGATAGAATACAGCATGAAAACAGAGCTGGATAATCCTTACTGAAAAAATGTCCAGAAAACAAGTCTATTATCTCAGGATAATATATAACACAGCACTCTGTTCTTTCTTTTGGAGTAGTCAGATTCACGCAGTGTGTTACCAAATACTAATGTAAAATGTATATGTTAATCCATATGACCTTCCTGAAAGTGTTAACATAATAACACATTGCAGACAGTGTGCATATATATGTAATAATGCAAATACTTTCTCTTGCTGTAATGCATGTATTGCCTTTTTCTATTTGCATGCGTTTTCGTGGGCTCACCTACATAAATTAAAATGTAACATGACACGTGGTAATTATTATCATGAATCTAAACAATCATGTGAATATGTGTGTGGATGTGTGTGAATGTGTGGATATGTATTAATTGAATCATCACTTTAAAATGATAACTTGACCGTGACCAGTCTGCTGTTTTTTCTACCTGTTGTTAATCAAAGATATCAAATAATTATGTGGCTACATGACAAGGGGTGTGTTGTAAATTGTGTAGTACCCTTTAGTAAATTACTCAGGTAACACCCAGTAACAACTCATGCAATCTGTTAGACTGTTTAAGCAAATCAGTACTGTTTATTTTGGATCGTAGTAAATCATTGTGTGGCAAACTAGCAACAGGTGAGACTAATTCAGTATCATGATCATATGGGAAACACTTACCTTTTAATGAAACAAAAAGGACAAAAGTTTGACAGTGCATGGAAAATAAGAGGGAATGTTGTGAATTTGAAAATAACATTATTTCAACAGATATTTCACCCAATGTTTGCATCTGCAGTAACAGGATCATTAGGCTAGGTCACATTTATGAAAAGTACATGGGTCATCAGCGTATCTCTTCAAACATACAGGTTGAGTCAAATGTCACAGGAAACGTTGCGTGATGCGTTGTGGAGTTTTTACAAAGGCTGCCAAAACCATAGTGGGGGTTTATTCATCAATAGCAGTCTTCAGATTATCACTGCATGGCTTGCCGTCCACAGTCCTGGTTTCTCGGAATTTGACTATGAGCGATACAATAGTGTTTGTGAAATTGGTGGTATTTCTGGGTGTTGGTTGTTGATGTCTGTGGCTAAGATATGGCAGCTGTGTTCTCCGGACATCAAAATCATCAATTCCATCTTCAGATACCTGTGATGAACAACAGAAATTTAGAACTTAATTTTTTTCTTTGAATAACAAGAGATATTGTGAATCTGATTGTGGCTTCACTGATGCACTACATGACCACCTTTCCTTTGGAAAAAGTTGCCCTTGATCCAATATGGGTGACTTTCAATATGGCCATGTTCCGGATATAACCTACAAGATAGCCCCCTCACCCTTTACTTACTGGGGTATTCAGATATGTTATTTTCCATTTTGTTTCTCAAATAAAATGGTGACCTGTGACTTTTCACTTACACTGTAGTTTTATTTGAGCACTTTCAGTTTTGCGGCTAGTTCTATTAATAAAAAAAAACACAGACTGAAAATTACACTCTACTTAGGCATCTTGGTGATACAGTTAAACATACGTAGGATAACAGTGTAACTTGTAACAAGCAAATGATGGACAGTGGTGCTTGAATGTTGGAAAGCATGAACATTTTCAGATGTCTGTGTAAATATAACCTAAATTTACATCAGATGTTCTCAAAGTCTACTAATTAAAATTCAAGATATGTTTCATGATTCTAACATTTATTTATATTATGGAATATTACATATCTGTGAGTGCCATTGCTTTCAATGAACCTTATTTTATGACTTTATTACTACTACATGTGGGACTGTGGTAGCCTAGTGGTTAAGGTACTGGACTCTGGACCAGAAGGTCCTGGGTTCAAATCCCACCTCTGCCAA
>JAVSBV010000086.1:6361697-6376945 GCA_033117975.1 Parotocinclus spilosoma | reverse complement strand
TTGTAACATATAAAGCTCTACATGGTCTGGCCCCACATTATCTGAGTGAACTCTTACAATCTTACAATCCAGCTCGTACAATTCATTGAAAGTGCAGGACTTATTTTAGTACGGCGAATTAAAAAAGTAACAGCAGGGGGAAAACCTTTCTCATACTTGCCCCTCCATCTATGGAATAAACTTCCTACTTTAGTTAGAGATTCAGACACACTCCAATTTTTTAAGTCTAGGCACATGGCATCAGTGATTTATAATAGAGTATGTGCTCCTAACCTATAAGTAACTACATTTTCTCTTTTCTCTCAAGGTGATGTTCCGGTACCAATTCCAGCACCACATACTTAGCTGCTTTTCCATCTCAGCATCACTCTACTGGTCTCCATCAACAGAACCCAGTCCCACCAGAGTGCAGTAACTCCCTCCATCATTTAGTCATTAGGAGACGATGTGCCTCCAAGGACTGAGGACGCATTTTAAAATCTATTTAATTTTATAATCTATTTTGTTATTTATTTTATTACTAATTTAAATTTTATTATTGATTTAAATTATATTATTTACTTAATATTTCTATTACTGTAATATACTTAAGTATTTATTTAATTAACATCTGGGCCGCCCATAGAGGATGGGACCCATTTTGAGTCTTGGTCCTCCTGTTTTGAGACAATGATCCGTTGTAAAAAGCACTATATAAATAAATTTGAATTGAATGCTTGCATAACCATAACCCATGTACAGAGTGACAGATACATAATGGATGGATATGTGTAGAAGATGGTAGCAATTCTAGCTCTAGTCTCCAAATCATCAATTAGACTACCTGAATGGCAACATACTTTTTACAGAATAAAACCTCATCTGATATCTAACCACCAATGTAAATACATTTAGTTCAGTAAATGCTAACAGAAAATTTACTGGACCTGGGGTTTGTGGTCAGAACCACCAAAATGAGACACTTAGGTTAAGTCTGGCTAAAAGGAAGGAAGAGTTATACAGAAAATAACCTAATCAACACTGTGGGTGTTTACTTCCCCCAAAATGCCATGGGCCATAATTAGGATAAATGTCATTGTGGACTCCATAAAGTGCCATAAGCTTTTAAGTAAAATCCTTATGGCCTATAAACACCAACTAGGACATGATTGTGTCTTCCAGCCGGCCATATAACCAAATCAACAGAAAAGAGAACAACAATAAAATGAATCAAGGCCACTTCCTTACTGTAAACTGTATACAAACTCATTACACCAGTTCCTATACTGATCAACCATAACGTTAAAACCACCTGTCTAATATTGTGTAGGTCTGCCTCCTGCCATCAAGGTTCTGACCCATCAAGTCATGAACTCAAAGTTAAAAGCTCTTCAAGTGTCCTGTGGTATCTGCTACCAGGATGTTAGCAGCAGATGCCTTAAATTATGTAAGTTGTGAGATGGGGCCTCCATGAATCAGACACATCCCACAAAGTCATAATGTTATTGAGATCTGGAGAATCAAGTGGACATGGGGAGGACAAGCAGACTTGGAAAGAGAAAGGATTCCCTTTCACCTGAGATCGAACCCAGGATCATATCGCTGTGATGTGCTAGTGCTATTCACCATGTTTGAACAATTCCTGATCAATATTTGCAGTGCAATTATTCACCTAGTATGTGCTTTTGATGGATTTTTTATGTTTTTATTTTATCTATAAAACTTAACAGAAAAAGACCATCTTTGACATTATATAAATCTGATTTGGTTTGAGCTTGTAGATCCTGCATCAGCAGATGTTCTCCATCATTCAGGTTTCTACATCCAGGCAGCTGGCATGTGCAAACTGAAGTGCTTTGTCTGTATTCTACAGGGAGGTTGCATACTGTGCAGTAATCATGTTTGCTGCCCAACTTCTGCGGTCTGCTAAAGACATCCGACTTCAGCAACAGAGCACCATTCATGGTAAAACAGGAAGTGTGTGTTTGTACGAGTGTAGGGTGGGGAGGATTAATCATTACTGCCTCTCTCATTAGAATGGAAAAAACAGAACAGGATACAGCAACCTTGATTTACACTCATTTCTGCTTTTTGAAAATAAATTATATTTCCTGACTCTGTCTCTTTTCTCTCCTTTTGATGCTTATACTTCTTTCAAAAGACGTGTCATGGAGATGTCCTTGGATGAATAAGAAAAATACAAAGGAAAAACCTGGTGGATCTAAAACTGGATGTTGTAAACATCAAGGACTACTTTCTTAGAAAAAGGGTGACCTCAGCTCATTTGGCTCACAGGGCTCCAAGGGTGGTTCTCTAAAGGCACTAAAAAGCACAAGCTCAAAATATCAAAAACAGAAAACGATTCATACATATGTACGATTGTTTTGTATGGATGAAGCAATCCCACTTTTGTCCTACTGGTAGATCACCATCAGTTTGGAACAGACCATGGGGCATTTACTACTACCCCAAAGGGTGCCTAAACATAAAACCCAAGTTTAACCGGTTTGAAACTTCTGTTAGTTAGCTTTTCAGTCACTTGTAAGCAAGTCTACTCGTTTTGATTTTAAACAAGTTCATGCACCTATATGAATCACACACTATCAAGCCTTTGTGTTACTTCTTTAGGTTCATTCAGGTACAAGAACTGCTCTGTTGCATGATATTTGCACTTACGAGTTCGGTCCTTGTTCCAGGCATGGCAGCTGATAGGTTCCAGCAGAAAGCTATGGTAAGCCATGGCTAGAATCTCTGGAAATGAGATGAACCATGAAATTAAGAACAGTAAACATTTTGTTAAATATCCTGATGCTGTGAAAGATGGGTATAACCAGCTGTATGAACCTAAAACATGTTTCACCTTCACATCCGTAAGAAAAGGAGAAGTCTGCTTTGAAATGAGAAGTTTCTGAACTTCCTCATGCAAGTGGCCCCATTGTATTCTTACTCTTTAATGTCTTGTTCAAAAACACATTATCTAAAAAAAAAAGTCCCACTGCTCTTTGTACTGGTGAACTATTTCTTTTCCACTTCTGCAGTAAATTAAAACCAGTCCAGAAAGGAATGTGACATGAGGTCAGGCACGGTGGTAACCACTGCACAAAAACAACACTTTTCTCTCCAGGTTACTTTTAATACTGTAGAGATGCTCATTTGCTCTAACAGGTGTGTTTAAACTGGAGCTTGTGCTGCAACATTAAGTTAAGATAAGTTAGGACACGTTAGCAGCTTCAGAAACTCTAGCATTCCAGCACTGCAAATTAAAACGTCTCGGGTTCAGATAAACAGAAACATCTGGTATCTTACTTACCTCGTAAATGTTTAAAAAGACAAGGCTCCAAGATGTAGCGCACAGCAAGACGTGAAACAGAAGCCTTGGTTCGTGGACTCTGAGCAGTCAACACAAACGCTGGCTTGGCTCTCAATGAACTGAAGTATTTCCTTAGTCTAATATATATACGGAAAAAAGTGTGCTTTCCCCTTCCTGTTAGAGACACATAACCACTTCCTTGTGTGTGTGGCTGTCTGCTAGTGGGGACGGCCTTCTGCTCAACTCCCTTCAACATCCTGCTCAAAAGCACAAGCTCCTCATCTCAGTGTTTAAAGCCTGTAAACATTATGAACACGTACAAGGACAAATTATGGGGTGAAACCTGAGCCTATGTAAATATTTGGTATTGCTTGAAACTGGTAATCACTCAAAATAGCTGAAAGCTGTGCAGGAAAAGCTGCACATTTTGCTGACTGGCATTTCCTCAGCATGCTACAGCAGAAACTGCTGCCACATCAAGTGCGGAAATCACACCAAGACCACATTCCAAATTGTGTGTAGTACATTTCTTTTATTTCTAACAGATCATTTACATAAAATTCTCCTTTTAATTTAACTCCTGCCTGGTTCCACCAAGAGAACCAGAGCACCACAATCAAAAGACACACTGCTGGAGCACCAGCTTTGGCATAGAATAAAAAAAGACCCTAAACCCTTTTCCATTCATTTGTTCCCCATTTTTAAGAGTGTCACATCAGCTCACAACACTGTTCAGTGCTTTTTCTCAGTTAAAAACTTTCAGAAGTGTTATCAGAAATCCTTGTTAGTCTTCGCATTGCTTGCGCGGTGTCATGCTAGTACAGAGCGAGTTCTTTTACATGATCCGCAGGCCTTGGACAGAAGACTCTAAAGTCTGGGGAAGAGAAAAGAAAATTTGCTATGGTTCAATTTTTGCAGATTTCAAGAAATTTGTTCATTTCGGTCATAGTAACAGTGAATTGTAAAATACTTCATAAAATAATCACAGGGCTGTACCACAATGTTGCCAGGGTATATCAAACTATACATAAAATACATTAACAAACAAAATACAAAAAAAAAAATTTCTTCTGTAATAGCCATTAAGTAGGGCAGTTATTGTATGATGTATTGGGATGCCCACTACAAAATTTTATTCTGTTTATTGCAACATTTGTCACCAGACTTTTTAGGTCAAAGGAACAAGGAATTGTCTAGAGCTTGGAGAACAAAGCTGTTGTGGTGATTTGCTAGGTAATGCACACTGCACTGCCTCCTCACTCAAAAGAATTCTCTCACACTCGTTGTTCACTTGATCAGTTTCACTTACCATACCAAGCTCTCTGTAGTTCTACAATTACAGACTGTACTGTATCTGTTTCTGTACATACTTATTTCCATAATATCACAATAATGCATCACATTTTTGGTCAATATTAATAATTAATCATTAATTATATTTAAGTATTTAAAAATAGCTGGATACAAAGTTTTATAACCCAGACCTAGTCAGGACCCCCATAAGACCAGCACTCCGGTAGTATTTGGGTGGGGATCATGCTCAGCACTGCAAGTGACCCTGATGTGGTAGTGGTGTGTTTGTGTTTTGTGCTGGTATAAGTGAATTAGACAGCAGTGCTGTTGGAGTTTTTAAACTCTGTGTCACTGCTGGACTGAAAGCCCACCTACCAAAAATGTCCAGCCTCCTGTAGGCAGTGAGGATGACTAACAAACTGAAGCAACAATTAACCAAGGTGGAGAAATATGGTTGATGCATCTAATGGATTGAGTAAACAAGGTTTAAAACTCCAGCAGCACTGCTGTATCTGATACATTTACAGCATTTAGCAGACGCCCTTATCCAGAGTGAACTACAATTGATATGGTTTTACAATTCAAGCAATTATGGGTTAAGGGCCCTTCTCAGGGACCCAACTGTGGCAGAGGTGGGATTTGAACCCTGGGCCTTCTGGTCCATAGTTTAGTACCTTACCACTAGGTTTCCACAGTCCTAGAAAAAACATCACATCAGTGTTACTGCAGAGCTGAGAATGAGCCACCACAAAATAGGACCTGATCTGTCTGGGTTTTACAAAACCGAGAAAAGGGGATGAACAAAGTGCGTACAGAAACAGATAGACTACAGTCCATAATGATAGAACTCCAAAGTGCTTCTATAAGAAAGGTGGAGCTGCAGTCAGCTGTGGTGTCTAATCTGTAACATGTAGGTATACATATACATATGTAAGACTTGTTGGTATGGGTCTGATGCATTTATTGTAAAGAGTATTCCTGATTATTGGAGGATGGGTCCCTTTTTGAGTCTTGGTCCTCCCAAGGTATTGTCCTTCTATGGTCAGGGATTTTTTCCTTTCCACTGTCGCCCTAGGTTTGCTCAATTTGGGATTGGCCTTTTAAGATAATATAATATCGCAAAGCTGATTTTAGACAATCCATCGCTGTAAAAAGCGCTATATAAATACATTTGACTTTATTGATTTGATCATTTTTATTAGAATGTGTCTATACCTGTATTGACTGTCCAAAGACACAAAGATGTTACTTTGCCTGTGAAAAAACACCTACCCAAACCCCATTCGTTGCCAATAAAGCCCAGATGTGGCTTAAAAAGAGGCACTCAAAGCAATCTTGTCAAGTGAGTGAAATATTTCAGAATATTCAAAACAGTAGCTACAAGAACATACAATGGATATCCAGAGACAGATCACATGTGCATCATGATCATCGCCGTGTCTGTTAGCTGTTTCAGGGACATCAAATGTGATTTTGCGCACTGCACTACAGAAGCAGTCCAAGTTCATGAACAAAACAACTGCAATATAGCAGTGCATGGTCATCATTTCAGTCTAACTGATTGAATTGCACAAAGATTAAGACTGCCACATTTTAATAATATTAAAGTGGAAACCAGGCTTCTCATGTAGTCTTCAAGTACACCAAATGTACACAATTTTGTTAGGCATATCAATATTGCAATCTGTCAAAAACACATCGTGCTTCTAATTACTGTACATTTATTGTGATCACATGTGGGGAATTAAAGAAAAACAACTGTACAAACCTTGAAATCCCATATGGTCATTGCTCCATCAATTCCTGTAGTGCAGAATTTACGACAATCTCTTTTGTCTCCTTCATATATAGACACTTGGCTGCAAAATGGGGAAATATGTTAATTTATAAGCAGCTAAAGATTTGTTAGGCACAGTGTATGCGGACTCAATTAAGAGGTGTTTAATCAAAAACACACAACTAAACCATTAGTTTTCCATTTCCTCATTTATATTATACAAATACCTTATAATAGCCCCGTTTGTACGGTATCTGCCTAACAGATGACTTATGCATGCAACAGCCTCCATAGCTTCTTACTACAGCTTTCTAAACCCAACAATTGGTTAAAATCATAAATCACTGATGTAAATACTTGGAAATGCTTATTCCAGTTAATCCTAACTAAACTGCTCACAAAATTAGGTGATACTTCAAAATTAAATCTGCCTAATGAAATAGCCCCAAATTTGTGTGATCAGTGCAATTATTATTTGAAACTGTATTTTTTTTTCAATTCATTTTAGCTTTAATAAAGTCTTTTAAGGTATTTAAGGATGCATTGTCACATTACTCATTATACCAAAACAGCTTTCCCCACATGCGCTCAAGAGCTAGCAGCTTAGCATTATGTAGCTCAGAACCTTGATTTTAAGTAATACTGCACTATATAAAGATGATAAGATGGCACTTAACTAGTCACTGATTACAAAGTGTCACCACAGTGAAATCCAACACAGACAGCACAATAAGTACTGTAACAAAAGTTTTCCACATAGTAAAACGAAAGCAAAAAAGTGTTAATCATCATTATATAGTGATTATGTACCTCATGCATTATTGAACATTGTTAGTTATTTAGTGTCTTAAACAACTACAAACATGAGAATACATATGCTACACAAATATGTCATCATTTGATAGTTATTGCTAGTAGACACATTTAATCTTTTTTTTATTCAGAAACTCATACAGTCTGTGAACTAAAAATAAATGATTGTGGGTCATTGTTTGGCTTACTGCTGTAAAGAAATGCATGATTAATATGTGTAGATATTTTATTCATTTATATACAATATTTTAATGCAATTGAAACTGAAGGACAAAGCGGTCATTTATAATCATCTTTCACTTATTTTGTTAATCTGCCACTTTTATTACTGAAAGTACAAGTGCTTATATTGGTTCTTTCCAAAAATAGGATTATGTACACAGCGATGACAACAAGTTTGGAAAATGTAAGTTTTGATCAACATTTGCATGTGTATCATAGCCACATACAGTCATTCAATAGATAATATACTACAATATTAAGATGTCAAAATGCTTGCAAAGACTTAGGTTTAAAGTATTCAAGTCTACAACACGACCACAAGGTGGCAGCACTACAATTTTAAATACACCAAGCAATAATTGTATTTTTAAATACATTTATCCCAAGTTATTACACTTTAAAATAAGTCAAACAATCAATGACATCTCAAAGTATACAAACGGTTTACCTAAAGTAATCAAAAGTCATGTAGTTCTTCTTGCAGAGTAAATGGCCAAGAAATGATACAACTGCATTTTGCCAATTAACTATATTGCCAAAATTATTTGCTCATCTGCCATCAAAGACAAATTTCAGTGATATCCCATTCTTAATCCAAAGGGTTTATTAGGAATTTGGAGAACAGTTATGTTGGAATAGGAATGGGTCATGCCCAAACTGTTCCCACAAAGTTGGGAGCATAAAATTATTTTTAAAAATCTTAAATGCTTAAGCGTTCGTTTAACTGGGGTCAAGAACAACTTGAGAAAAAAACAACCCCACACCATAACACCCCCTCTAACAAACTTTACCAAATACAGACAGACAGGTACTGTTCTCCTGGTAACCACCTAACCCAGAATCATCCATCAGATTCCCAGATGGAGCCACGTGATTAGTGGTGGAAGGGCTTTCTCTGGAGTGACCAGAGTCCAGTGGTGAAGTGCTTTACACCACTGCACCTGATGCTTTTCAATGTGCTTGGTGATGCAGCTACTCAGCACATGGCAACCCATTCCATGAAGCCATGCAATTTTGTAGATAAAGATTCCAGAGTGCCCAACCGACCACACTACATGGAACTACTCCTACCATCCTCCTCGATGGTTTATTGCAATTCTGTAATAAACACTGATTTCTGTTTCGAGTCATTTGTTTTTTTTTAATTTGTTTTGTTTAATTTTAAGGAACCAGTGTGCTTCGTTCTTTTTTTACCTTTCATTAACAAATGGGTCAATTCAAGGAGTCATTGTATCGGTTTCAATTTCAATATCGACGCCAGACAAGTTATAGAGTCATATCTTTGGCCAATGCAGATAAATGCTTCATTGCTGAATGTCATCTGCTCTGTCTTTTATCATCTTCACATTCGGTTTATACTTGTCCAAATTTTAGACAGAACTAACTGGGATTGTACTATTTAGGCACACTGTACTATTGTATTTCCACCTTGAAGAAGATCCTTTTAGTTTAACTGACAACTCTCTTGTTGGGGACACATTTTATTTAAATTGCTACCAAATGTCTCTCTTATTAAAATAATTTGGGGTCTGTAAGCCATTCATTTTAACTGCTTACCAATTGTCATTTTTAGATTTGTGCCTGTATTTGTTTTAGAAACGCAAATAGGGTGATACCACAATTTCATCTCAATGTTAATATAATTGTTAATATTACATTATTAGATGAGGTAAGCTTTGTGCAATCAGAATGTCGTTGTTTTGCACAAATAGCTTAGTGTCACATTATTTGCTATAAGGTAAAAAGCCGGGTGAACATCGAGATCCCATTCAAGCTATGGGTGATGTAGTCCCGAGATGAGGGCCTTAGACTTACGTGATGCTGTTCTGGTGGAGGGTCTCCAGAGTGCTATTGCGGTCCTCAGTGGTGGCTCTCTTGTCCATGTTGCGGAAGCGCTCCATGGCTGAGATATTGCGCTGGATGCTTTGCTTTGGAATGTCCAACTTTGATATGAAGGTCAGCGTTCCGCCATCATCAAAACTGAACAGCATTGGGCAACAATCATGTCCCTAGAAAGAGACATTTATATGTTAATAAAGATTTCTTTTCATACAGTGCAATCATGCGCTAGCTCCAGCCTATATGATGCCCTTACCGCTGCCACAATGTTATTCTCAGACACAAAGGTCACACTCAAAAGAGCAAGGAATTCTGTCTTCAGGTGGCTTGGCCTGTAATAAACAATTACGTACAAGTAGTTTGTAGTAAATTTACCCAAATCAGTTAAACTTCATTCAAATGTTATTTTCAGATAATAAGCCGGCCCTCACGTTGAGCTTTTGGTTGGGTCCACCACAGTCACAGTGCTGTCATGGCTGACCCAGGCCAGTCGGTTTCCACTGGCTGAGAAACAGACACTGTGAACCCATCCTCCGCTACCTGCTCCACCAAATTCTGCCATCACCTGGCCAAAAGGCATCTTAGAGCCCCATGGAGTTGGAGCTGGTTTGTCATCCACCTCCTTGATGTAAGCAGAAAATACCCTTGAAGAAAGAGATGGGTGTTAGTCTCCACAATAATAAATGCTAACAGGCTTGTCTAAGTAAATTGAAGAAACATTAATATAATTAAGACTTTTATTACTATAGGATTTCCATCTTCAGATTTATACGATATATGAAGAAATCAGGATGCATGAAACAGTAGCACAATGTAAACAAGTTTTTTGTTTTTTTGCAAACAGCAGCTTATTACAAACAGAATTTACTACAGAGAGAAGCTTTTTATTGGCTGAAGTGCTAGTGCTGCTGTTTAACAGCACTGATGATGGAAGCTGTAATCTCATGCACTTGCTTCATTCCAACATGCTGTGATGATTGCTATACTACCAAATGTAGCTTACACTTTGCAATATAGCCTTTTGGTTCTGAGTCAGATGTTTTATGTATAAGGTCCAGCACTAACTAATACCATTGTATATGCCGCCTAAGAGTCACAGCATGCACCACTATATGGTAAACGTTCACACTTAAACAACAACACAGCCTACACATATGTATTATAGGTTATATACAAATAAACAACTAAAATTTCACTTTTCTTTTCAAGCTGTTGTTCCAGTACCAGCTCACATACTAAGATGTTAACTCTTTCTCCTGTTCTGGTTGACGGAGTATGCCATGCCAACAAAGCTTTTCTGCCAAGGACACAAGATCCTACAGTCACTGTGTACTGGACTAAATTATTCCGCTATGCACATCTTTATGTGACTATGTTTTTCTTTTTACCTGTTAATAATTAAGTATTAACAGATAAATCATTACTATAAACTTATCTTAATAGATATTAGTTTAATTCTCACATATACCATCTAAGCCCATCCTATGAGGTTGGGTCACTTTCTGAGTCATGTTTGTTCCTTAAAACATTTAGGGTACTTTCCCTTGCCAATATCAACCTAGGCTTGCTCAATATGGAATAGGCACTAGATATTAGAAGAAAATCTAAATTGTACAGCTGTTTGATACAATGCTCCATTGTAAAAAGCACTAGAGAGATCAATCTGACTTTTGACAACTAACAGTACCATTAATTCCCTGGCTACACAAACACAGTGCACAAGAGAAAAGAGACAACGTGTGTGCATTTAGCTGCTGCGTTCACTGCATCCAGTTATGTCGAGTACATCCCGTTGTCTGATCAACATTTCTGAACTCTATTGGAAGCTTATGGGATCACAGCCATATGCACGATTGGATATTGCCTGAGTAAAGACATGACAAGTGTCACATTAGTAATAAAATCAGTGCTAGGCTTTTCATATGGAAGTTAAATTCTTGAGTGTGTAGCTGCCTTATCTCAGAAAATACTGAAAGCAGCAACTGTCAAGTGCAGGTACAATTATTTTATACATGTACAACTAATAATCCAACTAAAAGCCCACAATACACTCAAACTGTCTCAATGGCCTTTAAAACAGGCACATATGGGATTATTTCATATTGATATATTCACTAACAGAAGATAAACTTGGAATGTTAAACATCCTCATTAAGTTCATAGCAGACAAAGTAGTAATCTCTGTAACCGTTATCAGTTCACATGAAGTACATCCTGGTGAAAGAGAAGCAACTAACCTGCATTTGAAGTCACATGATCCAGCTGCCAAAAGCACATTGTTTGGATGCCAGTCTAGACTGAGGACGGTAGAGCGGATAGGCTTCTTGATATGTTTGCTCACCCACCTTAAAGCAATGCAGCAAAGAGGTGAGCACCTATCACAATGATCTACTCTAAAAATGGATAGCAGTATTACAGAAAACCTTTTTCTTACTTACCAATCATTTTCAGATTCAAAGTAGCAAACAGATATGAGGCGAGCTCCACTGCCCACTGCAAACTTGTTCTCCAATGGAGACCACTTCACAAAGGTGGCAGCACGGTTGATCCTGAGAATGACAAGAGTGGGCTTCCACACTCCGTCCTTCTGGCTCCAGACGTAAGCATTGCGATCAGCTCCACAGGTTACAATACGATCGCTTTTAGGAGCCCAGTCAATGCCTTAACATTTATAAAAATAAAATACCTTTTAAATAAACTAATTCAAAATATATGTCGCCATCATTTGATATTTCATGTTCACAATTGAGATGAACAAATCATTCAAGTTTAGTCTCTTGTGGATGGGTGGTATCCTGGTATCGTTTACACACAGCACTATACAGTGTTAACAAAAAGGTAGTGAACAGAATGTCTACAGTCTACTGTATACAGTAATTACATACCATATAATAAGGAAACGTTAAAAAAACGCTGTTAACAGCTTCTGTTTTGTTAATGCAGCAACCACTACTCAAAGAATATGGGTAATGATGTACAGTTCGACTACAAGGCTGGTCAAGGCAATCTACACAATCACCACATGTTGTTGCTTTACTGTGTCAAATTAATGTTTGAAAAAGCAGGTTATTTATTTTAAATAGTTTTTTTTTTTTTTATGAGATACTGTGTTGATTTCCAGTTCAGGGCCTTGTTGTGATTGCAGGTCACATTCTACAGTTCTCACAAACATTAGGGAATATTTCATAATGGATATAGGATTTAGAAATAACCCCTAATTTTTGTGAGCAGCATATTATTAACAAGACTTAAAGTATTCAGATTACCTGTGATGTGTCCATTGTGTTCTTTTAATTCATGGGCTTTCACCCACTGATTCCCACTCTTCTTATATATATGGACCTCGTGGTTGTTTGGACTTATAGCAATTTCTGAGGACAAAAGATTCAGGAAGCGTAATCATTTACCAATACAAAAGTGTACCTAATAAATGAAGGAAAAAAATTGTTGCTTACGAGTCCTGTCCCGATTCCATGCATGGCATGTGATGGGTTCCAGGAGAAACTGGTGGAGTGACATTTTCTTTTTACAACTCTAAAAAGAAACACAACACAAAATATAAACAGAATGACAGGTGCAGAAGGAATACAATTTTCTCAGCAGAGTTAGGTGACAGTGATGCGCTGATAGGGTGGGTCTTGTGGCAGATAGTAAATGCCACTTTACCCGGCACTGCCAGCCCTCATTTTGGCACCAGTTCTTCTTGATCTGACAACTTTAGATGCCCGTCACTTCTTTCATCATAATGCAAAGGGACCAGTCTAAGTGGAGATGTCTGAACACAAGCATTTAAAAAAACACTTTCACAGAACCTGCAGTGGTGTCTCCACCACTAGTCATCCAAGGGTACTGTGAACTGCTGTTTGATTTTATGCAATTAGGTTGACCACGAGATATGGATCCAGACTTAATAACGAAATAAAAACGAAATAAATAACTGTCTTTTAAATAACTATTTAAAAATAAATACACACAAATACTAGTGCCAACTACAAATTCTAACGCTTCGTGATACATTTTTTGCCAATGTAGAACAATATAGAACAATACTGCCCAACAGCACATATACCACAGACCATAAATATTCTGTTAACATCTAAAAAATGCACCATCAAATTAAAGAATGGAACACAGAAATAGATTATAAAGCACATGAGATCAGAGATGCAAAAGAAAAAAAAAAAGACTGGGTCAGATAAATGAACAATGTATTGAATTCAGGATATGTCTTGCCAGAGTTTTTAGTATGTTGCAGACTGCACAATAACAAGTGTTTACATTAATCAACTGGATCATGCATTCTTATTTGTGCAGGTGAAGTTAACCGTGTAGTAATCAAAGCCTTCATTATATACAAAAATATAACATATTTGGGTGGTTTTAGCATGAACCGCTTCAGCTGGAGATCAGATGTTCAGTCTCATAACTAATTCAATGTCAGTCAACAGCACAACAAACAGCACAGTGCTTTTACTAACTTCAGTTTAGATGTGTAAAGTCTCGGCCACTAAAGGATTTGTTCTAGAGCTAGAAGCTAGAGTTCAGCTTAAGTGCATTGTTCAGAAGCAGCATAGACTTCCCTGCAGTTTGTGGCATCCAGGATAAACCATCAGATGAATCAATAGTCCATATAAATTTGTTGTAGTTAAGAAACAGTGTGTTTCAGAGACAATATGGACCCTCCAGACTTATCAGCAAAGTCAGGGTCAGTCATGGTATGGGATGAGTGCGCCCTTGGCAAAGGTCATTTATACTACATTAACGCCGAAAAGTACATTTAGATATTAAAGTAAAACATGTTGCCTTCAAGATAACATGTTATGTTGGGCTGTCCATGCATTTTTAAGCATGACAATGCAAAACCACATGCTGCAGACATTACAAAAGCATGGCTGTGGAGTGTGAACTGCTGACTCAAAAGAGGTTGTGTGGAGAATTGTGAAACAAAAAAATGTGACAACACCCCTGAACTGTTGCACACCTTAAATGGAAGAATGTGACCAAACATCTGAAAAACTGTTGTGAGAAGGAATTTAAATAGCATGCAAGTCCTCAAGCAAACCTTTAGAACCCATGGAAAGCAGAAAGGCACTAATCATGCTGCCAGTTCCAGCTTACTAATGGCGGTGTCAAGTAAAGTAAATGTGCCGGATAAACTAACAGCTCTAATGGCTAAACGATTCCCCACTTCCGTCGGTCAAGATCCAATCCCCACTCTGTATCTAGGTACAGAACTGAAGAAAGTAGAACGGAGTGCACTTAATAGCTATTCACAAGACAAAGGTATCACAGTGATGAAATACACAAATGTAGTTTCATTTCAGGTCATAGCAAAAATCAACGGATCTGTTACAAAGACATTCGTAGAGCCTCGCACAATGCTTATATTTCCAGAGTTAAACACAACGGTAAGACGCAAGCTTTGTGGATTTCGAGCAAACATTTCTCACCTAACCGGCAAAACAAGATGACTAATCGACTAGTAGTTCTCGGTTTCAGGGCGTGGAGGAAAAATCCCATCATGTAGTTAGCTAGCTAAGCTAAAGCCAGGCTGGTAGTTTCCAAAACTAGCCGAAGCTCCATTTCTAGAAACAGCACGAACGTACGACAAAACTTTTTAACACTAAAGACATTTAATTGGAAGCGTTTGTGACCGTACATGGTATTTAATGAGAAGGAAGAAAGGAGGTTTTGTGAAGGCCGTGCTGCAGCCTAACCGGCTCTCCTTGATAACTCAAGCTGGAATGAGCGACTAAAGGCCGCTCAGGTATTAATAAATCCCACTTACATCTCGATAGCTGTTTGCTGTGCTGTAGTTTATCTTCGAAACGCTTCGCTATTTGTTTGGACGGACTTGAATTCGTGGACTCTGGCCAGTCGACACGAACTCACTCCGCTGTTCTGTTCTCTGTTAGCCGTTAGCTTCCTAAACCCAACCTGTCAAGGGATCAGGAAATGGCAACCGCTAAGCGGAGAGGATTCTAGGTGCTCACTGCGCATGCGTACGCACACCAC
>JAVSBV010000086.1:6347444-6361597 GCA_033117975.1 Parotocinclus spilosoma | reverse complement strand
ATATATAAATAATTGATTAATAAATCAATTGTATACAGTGGGTACGGAAAGTATTCAGAACCCTTCAAAATGTTTGATTGCAGCCATTTGCTAAAACCCAAAAAAGTTTATTTTATTTATCAGTTTTGTACACTCAGCATCCCATATTGACAGAAAAAACAGACGTGTAGAAATTTTTGCTAAAATTGATAAAACTGAAATATCTCATGATCATAAGTATTCAGACACTTTGCTCAGTATTTAGTAGAAGCAGCATTTTGAGCTAGTACAGCCATGAGTCTTCTTGGGAATGATGCAACAAGTTTTTCATACCTTGATTTGGGGATTCTCTGCCATTCTTCCTTGCACATCCTCTCCAGTTCCGTCAGGTTGGATGGTGAACGTTGGTAGACAGCAATTTTCCGGAGATTCTCAATTGGCTTTAGGTCAGGGCTTTGGCTGGGCAGGTCAAGAATGGTCACTTGTGGGGTCATTGTCTTGTTGGAATATGAACCTTCAGCCCAGTATGAGGTTTTCTACCAGGATATGTCTGTACTTGGATGCATTCATCTTTCCTTCAATTGCAACCAGTCGTCCTATCCCTGCAGATAAAAAACACCCTCATAGCATGATGCTGCCACCACCGTGTTTCACTGTTGGGATAGTATAGGGCAGATGATGAGCAGTGTCTGGTTTTTTCCACACATACCACTTAGAATTAACACCAAAAAGTTGAATCTTTGTCTCATCAGAGAATCTTAGTCTTTCATGTGCTTTTTTGGCAAACTCTATGCGGACTTTCAGCTTAGTTGGGCCACTCTGCCATAAAGCCCCAGCTGGTGGAGGGCTGCAGTATGCAGATAGTTTACTTTGTGGAACTTTCTCCCATCTCCCTACTGCATCTCTGGAGCTCAGCCACAGTGATCTTTGGGTTCTTCTTTACCTCTCTCACCAAGGCTCTTCACCCGTGATTGCTCAGTTTGGCTGGATGGCCAGGTCTAGGAAGAGGTCTGGTCTCCCAAACTTCTTCTATTTAAGGATTATGGAGGCCACTGTGCTCTTAGGAACCTTGAGTGCTGCAGAATGTTCTTTGTAACAGTGGACAGATCTGTGCCTTGTTACAATTCTGTCTCTGAGCTCCTTGGGCAGTTCCTTCAACCTCATTATTCTCATTTGCATTGACATGCACTGAGAGCTGTGAAGTCTTATCTAAACAGGTGTGTGCCTTTTCTAATCAAGTCCAATTAGTTTAATTAAACACAGTAGAACCCAGTAGAACCATCTCAAGAAGGATAAGAAGAAATGGACAGCTTGTGAGTTAAATGAGTGTCACAGCAAAGGGTCTGAATACTTGACCATGTGATATTTTAGTTTTTTGAATAAATTTACAAAAAAATCTCCGTCTGTTTTTTTTCTGTTAAGATGGGATGCTGTGTACATGAACTTTCTAAAATGTAGCAAATAGCTGCAATGAAGCAAAGAGTGAAAATTTAAAGGGGTCTGAATACAATAAGATTTTCAAGAACCATGTAAATGTTGAGGTGGTGGATAGGTCACAGAGTCTTTAAAAAAAAATCATTTGTTTGCGCTTTGCCTTACCATTGCTATGTGAATGTCTTTAGTATTGATACAAGCCTGGCCTGTGTGGAATGAGTGCTATGTGAGCAGGGACATTTCTTGTTGCATCAGGGAGAGAATGTAGATGAAGCTCAGTTGAACAGACAACTCACCCGTGCCACTGGCCACTAGTCTGGAACTGTAATTGACATGGAGCAACATTAACACACTCCTTGCTGAAGACGCCTGCATTAGTGTTAGGGAGATTACACATTTATATTTAACAAAAGTTGAGGAGATTAACAGTATACCTATAAAGTTATTAAACAGTTTTACCCTTCCCAGCAACATTATTATATCTTAGTTCACCTAGAGTGCTTACTTGCTTTTGAACAATACAACCTACCTTGGTTATCCTTAATCTATTCATTAATAATCACTTTTTCAGTGTTGACAAACTTTTTAAATATAAGCAAAAGTTATTTCTCTCTACAAGATTTTTCTAGCTCTTGGGTGATATACACCATAGAAGACCTTGCAAAGAAAATCTAGCATGTGTTTAAAGTAATACCACTTCAACATGCTTAAATGTTTGTCGTATCACCCATGGGGCTCACATATAATCAGTGTATAGTGGATGTAACATGGGCTCCACATGCTTCATCTAAATCTGAAAACAGCCTCTAATGTATGTTATTTGAGTAAGAAATCATACTTGTATATAAAAACCCTGTATACTATATCGTAGTATCTCCTAAACAGTCATGGTTTGCGGGGTAATGACATCTACTGTCAATTGTCCATGTAGGGACAAAACAGAAACTTTGCGAGAGTGTTATAAGCTAGAGCCGAGCCGAGTCCTATCCCACCGGGTCCAAATCAACAAAAGAGCTACTGTGGTACAAGTCGCAGAAGTGTTTAATGCTGGTTAGAAGAGGAATGTGCCTTTTGCTGGATATGGGACTGGCTAGTCGAAGCTGAAAATTATATAATGTATATTGAAAAGTGGAATGATGTAATCTGGCACAAGGTATTTGGTATTTGTGCATCATTTACAAATGATCATGCATCATTTACTTTTTGTGTGACAAAAAGTTTAGCCGGAGTGATACCCTGGGAATGTTTGGAGTTAACTTTGTTGTACAACAAATGCTTACATTGGTCTGGAACAGGTGATTTTAATGATCTGATTGGTGTATATAGCATTCTAAAGGCCTTTAAATTATTTACTAGGAAGGTGATATTTTTGCGTACATGAAGTTGAAGATGTTCTACAAAGCATATTCGTTCTGTGCTCAGATAGCTGTAGTACCTTTTGGTCCAAATCTGCAGACTAGAGATATTTTAAGACTGTAACAGCATTATTGTTGCTAAACCTGGTCTCCACTGTCTAATCCTGTGCAGTGAAATCGGGAAGTCTGTTCTTGCATGTCTGACAACACCTTAACAGGGTGTTTGGATCCTTCTCAAGACGGTTTAATGAAAGCAGACAGCTAAGAATGTCTGGAAAGGCTGCAGGAGTTTGGAGAGACAATAGCTAAGTAATGCTCTGCTGTTGAACATGTGTGCGCTCTATGCACGTGCTTAAATTTGGGAAGCATTACCTCTGAACATACTACCTTGTTTGATTATAACACAGATTTAAGTTATGTTTCTGGATTTGTGTACTAAAAATCGAAGTTTGGTGTCTTACAGTTTCCAGATGGCTTTCTCCCTACTTTTAATTTAACTGTAAATGCATTTGCATGTGCTATTATTTAATTAGGGCTGGTGTTTGTTGCTGAATATTAAAGAAGGTATAGCTTTTGATGCAAACTTTTTGATTTGTTAGTTTTTATTTTTTTTAAAGATAATGTTAATACATATATGGTAGGGAGACTTTCAGGGAGAGTTTGGGAGTTATGGAAAATAGACTTTTTCTCTTGAGATTTTTCCTGGGCAAGGCAGAGCTTATTCATAAGAGTGGTATTTGATTTGTCACTTATTACTAATGTCACACTGCTCCTCCAGGTAAGCCACTCCTCCAGGTAAGCCACTAACAGTGGTTGCCTCAGTAACCACTGTTAGGAGTTGCTAGACTACTGGGTGGCCCCAAAGGTGATTGAAAGTGGAATGATCTCTACCATTCTTCTCTCTCTCACGTGTTACGATAAGGCTCAGGTCTAATGAAGTGATTCCTGCCCAGATTGCTGTGAACGGGGGTGAGGTGGAGGTGTGTAGTGACAAGCTTGCAGCAGTCTCTACTATACAGGGTTACTTCTTTCAGCTTAGCTCCATGCTGATCATCCCCAGGTCATGTTTTGAGCCTGGGGGCTAAGAACTTGCATTCACTCTTACAACTAGCAACCAAGATTGCTGGATCATAAGCATTGTGTGGAAACACACCATTCCCCTCAGTGAAACCCCTTATATAAATTACAAGTTACATGATCTCCCATTGTTCTACAGTGGTAAATTTAAAAGGGAACAGAGACGTAGGCACTCGCACTGTATCACCACCATCTTTTCACTGACAAATATTTTATGTTTTATATAAGCATTAAAAAATAATGTACATTCACTTGGAAAAAATGATCATTGAGATACTTGTGAGAACTAATATTATCTGTACATTTTTACATAAGATATGGGAAATATGATTGCTCTAGCCCTTGTTCTCAAATAGTTGTAATTGGGTAATAACTATGACGTATAATGGTAAATGGGGAAAAAAAAAACCTAGGCTAGGTGACCTACCTTGGCTAAATATAGTAATGCTTAAGCAGACATGACATTATAACTATGTTTGAGTCAGATAAATGAAAGGTTTGTTTGTGGCAGTGGTATTTTTTAAACATTGCGTTGACTAGATATGCATTGTCAAGGGTGTTGGATGGTAGCTGTCTTAGAGTGTGATTTACTGACGTGTACTAGTGGCAGATTATAATTCTTCACAATGATGAGGTATTGCTGATATGTGTTTCTGCACCGGGAAGTCACCTCCACTGTTCACTGAAACATTTCCTTTGTGTCAGCACCGTCATAGCACAATGCCATGTAAAGACTATTTCTCACTGTCTGGTGACACTCGTGCTTATGCACAAATGCTTCCTGATTGCACAACAGTGCGTCCTGGAAAGTTTTGCTCATTCACCCTTCCATCCTATGAGAGTTTTGCTCTCATTTTTAACATTGTTGTAATTCCTAGTGCTAAATGTTAACCCATTGATAAATACATTGTGAAAAACTGTTGGCTTTATTTAGTACCTCACACTAGTTAATCATTGACAGCATTTTTTACTTGGAAAGAAATACTTTAACTATTTTAATTAAATGAAATTTAACAACTCCATAAAAGTTAGGATAAATCCCTGCCCTTGAGGTTCAGTATCACAGTTCAGTTGGAAATATGGTAGGTTCATAGTTTGTCATGATTGACAGAAAAAACATTTTTTTCCTGCAAAAATGGTTTCAGAATGCTGGAAAAATAGGTTGTTAGTGGAAGTTGCTTGTAATATGAAGGGTAAAAATGTAACGGCTTACATATAATTTTAACAATAATACATATCTTTGTGCTTTATCCATGATATTAGATTTTGTTATAAAACTCTAAGCTGATAGATATTTTCAGTGTTTCAGTTTGTGTTTCTTTCATTTTTTTTATTTGCTAATGTTTGCTGTGACTTTGATAAAACTTTTACCATGCTCACCTCAAATGATCCTTCTCACAGCTTTCTATAATTCGAGTTCTTCAAATACACCCTCGAATTCTTCAAATACACAGTTTATTCTGCATTTTTACTAATTAGTAACCATCAGTTTCATTTGACAGAATCCTACATCAATTGTGGCTTATGGGCCCTGCTCAAAGATCCAGTAGTGGTAGCTAACAGTGGTGCTACATACTGAAGATGTAAAAAACAATTTTTTGTTGTTGTCCTCATGATGATCAAATTATATATGCTAAGCTACAATTTTAACACATCTAAATCAATGTTGTCTCTATTGTAGTGTTGCTGTCATCTTTTTAGAATGATGCGATTAGCATTCCTGTTAATACAATGTTTGTGTTTCTGTCTTTCTTTCAGTATTATGTGCCAAGAATCTAGCAAAGAAAGATTTCTTCCGTAAGTACAATTCTCTGCATTCCTGTATCTGTTTTATGGTTGTTACATAGACTAATGCTTTGTGTAGCTGGTGTTTTTGTTATTGAGATTCTTAAAATGTCTAAAGGGCCTTAAGCTTTTTTCTGTGCATCATGTATATATCTCAAACTCCAAATAATGGACTTTTCAGAGCTGCCTGCTGCTTGGCTGATTCAGTCAGCTATGGAATTCACCTCCCACAGCACTTGGGTTAAAGCTCACTGTACTGGAATCATTAATGAATTCAAAGTCATAGAGCTGCCCACAGTGACAGACATGCCCTTCTCTCCCACTTATAATATCACTCCTAGCCCACATAATGCCTTAATGTGAAGTTCTCCCCAGAGATCCTACTTTCAAATACATTGGTTTATGTTCTGTTCGTCAGCTGGGAAGAATGTTAGATAGAGATGGGTGAGCAGTTACCGGAAATTCAACTCTGGTTTTGATGGTTGTTCAGCTCAGTTTTATTCCCATAGAGACATGCAATATATTTTTGTCATGTTGAAATGTATTTACTTTTGTTTTCCTGTTATTTTATCCATCCATCCTTTATCTTCCGATTAATCCACATGGGCAGGATCAACCCTAGACGGGGCGCCAAGCCATCGTAGGGCACACAGTCACACACTAAGGGCCACTTTAGAGACACAAATTAATCCAACACGCATGTCTTTGGACTGTTGGAGGAAACTGGAGTTAACCCACGCAAACGTGATCACGTTCAGACTCCAGACAGAAAGGACCCAGGGTGCTCCACTCTGGGATTAAACCTGGAACCTTCTTATTATGAGGCAGCAGTGCTACCCACCGAGCCACCGTGCTACCCGTTTTATTTCATACTTTTATTAATTGTTGTAGGATTTTACTTCTTTTATAATGACTTCTGGTATGAGAACCTTATTAGAAATCAAGCTGTTAATCCAAGTCACAAGCTGAAATGCAAAACACAGAGACTGCAAAGCTCTTAACACCAGTGTGTTTCTCTTGCAGGGTTGCCCGACCCGTTTGCCAAAGTTGTTGTCGATGGCTCAGGCCAGTGCCATTCCACAGATACAGTCAAGAGCACATTGGACCCCAAGTGGAACCAGCATTATGACTTGTAGGTGTATTTTTTTTTTTTTTTGCCTTCCTTTCTAATCTGGACAATTACCATTTATTTTTTGGAAAATAACATTGTAGACAGACTTGTACAGTTTGTAAATATATGCACTACTCAAGAAAACGAAAGGAACACTTTAAAAACACATCAGATCTCAAGGGGAAAAGAAATCATGCAGAAAATATTTCCTGATATGGACTGGGATTTGTGATATTAACGAAAAGATGCCAAATTGTTTGATGGAAATTCAAAGAAATGGGAAAAAAATAATTTAGCAAACTAGTCTATTTAGCTGAAGTTTCTTTGCATGAACTCGCAATAATACTCAGTAGTTTGTTTGACCTCCACGTGCTTGTATACATGCCTGACGATATCTGTGCATGCCCCTAATGAGATGACTAGTGGTGTCCTGGGGGATCTCCTCCCAGGTCTAGACTGGGGCATCCTGGACAGTCTGAAGTGCAACCTGGTATGCTATAGTGTGTTTAAAAAGTGTTCCTGTATTTTTTTTGAGCAATGTAATTTTTTAAATAAGAAGTCTTAATTGTTTGTCTACATGAAATGTGCTTTTAGATATATCGGGAAGTCGGACTCGATCACCATTAGTGTGTGGAACCATAAGAAAATCCATAAAAAGCAGGGTGCAGGATTCCTTGGCTGTGTAAGGCTACTGTCCAACGCCATCAGCAGACTTAAAGATACAGGATGTGGGTGATCTTAGTTCTGATTTTTAAGCAGTACAGTAACAGCAATATATTACGAAAGATCCTACAAAAAACCTGGTACATTTTAATGTGTGTTTTTCATTTTTTTTGTTACCATTTTACAGACCAGCGTTTAGATTTATGCAAGCTGAATGCTTCTGATAGTGATGCTGTTCGGGGTCAGATAGTTGGTACGTAAAACGGCGAACTCAGCTGGAGGATAACACCTCACTTTGAAGCTCTATGTGATGATAAGGTTTTCCCATTTCCTTTTTAGTGAGCCTCCAGACCAGAGACAGGATTGGCAGTGGTGGGCCTGTGGTGGACTGTCGAGGACTGTTAGAAAATGAAGGGTGAGTGGGAGCAGTGGGCTCTCCTTTACACATAGTTTAATCAGTGCTGCCACCTACTGGTGGTGAGAGATTTTTGTTGTAACATGCTAATTAAACCAATAAGCCAATACATTATGATCACCTGAACACTGTTTAGGTTTATATTAATGTCCATATGAATATCTGGGTCCTGACCTTCCCAGCAGAACATTACCCAAAGAGCCACACTGCCTCCCATGGCTTATCTTCTTTAAACAGTGCATTCCGATGCCATCACTTCTTCAGGTAAATGGTAGATTAATCAGTCCAGACAATCTTTTATTTCTTTAACATCGTGTTGATGCTTGCATACCCTTCTTAGGTGTATATTTGATGGTGGACGTGGATTACACTCTGGTCAGGCTGCAGTTATGCAGCCCATAGGCAGTTGAGTGCAGTGTGTTATGACCAATTTTTCCTGTCACCAGTGGTAAAAAAAAATTGATCTCTCAAAATCATCTTTACCCCACAAGATGAGATCTTGCATGGAGCCCCAGACTAAGAAAGATTGACAGTCTTCCTGTGTTTCTTTCATTTTCTAATAATTGCACCAACAGTTGTTACCTTCTCTCCAAGCTGCTAGCCTATTGTCCTGTAGCCCATCCCAGCCTTGTACAGTTTTTATCCCTGGTGTCCTTAAACAGCTCTTTGGACATGGGGGAGAGGTTGGAGTGTGATTAAGTGGGCAGGTGTCTTTTATACAGGTTCAAACAAGTTCAAACTTTTATAAGTTCAAACAGGTGCAATTAATACAGGTCAGTGAGGGCCAGAATTGTTTCTGGTTGGTAGATAATCAAATATTTTTTATGCAATAAAATGCAAATTCATTATTATAAAATCATAGTAATGTTTTTAGATTTTGTCTCTCACAGTTGTGTACCTCTCCAATCTTTGAAGGGAACAAAGTAGCTAACATACTACTTGTCAGAGCTGAAATACAGTATTCCTATGGAAGAAAATTGCTTGAAAGGCCTGTTAACATTTGTTTATGGTTACCACCATAGCAACAGTGGCCAAGACCATTCAGCGATTTAACAGAACAGGTTCCTCTCAGATCAGGCCTTACCATGGTTGACCAAAGAAGCTGACTGCACTTTCTCAGAGCTTGGCTTTTGAAAATAGGTGTAGGAGTGCTGCCAGCCTTGCTGCAGAAGTTAAAGGGGTGGGGGGCCAGCCTGTTAGTGCTCAGGTCATACAATGCACACTGCATCGAACTGGTCTACATGGATGTTGTCCCAGAAAGATAAGATGATATTTACCTCTTGTTCATCTTTTGTGTTCAGTACATTTCTATACTTCCGCATGTATCATAACCACTTATTTGGATTTGTCACTTTTGGTATTTTAAATAATAATGTCTACAATGTAGTGAAAATGTAAATGACACATCCACCGAAACTGTATACTGTTATTAGCAAATCCTTTCCAACCCATATTCAATAGAATACATTACAAAAACAATATATTTAATGTTCAAACAGATAAACTTTTGTGTTTTTTTGCAAATATTCACTCATTTTGAATTTGATGCCTGAAATGCATTCCAAAAAAATTGGGACTGAGCAACAAAAGCCTGGAAAGTTGAGGAATGCTCAAAAATGCCTGTTTGCAACATTTCACAGGTAATCGTACGCAAGGATGGGTTGAGGTTCACCACTTTGTTAAACTGTTGGACTCTTTGTTCATCACAAAGTTTCCCATCGTCCAATTGCAAAAAAATTAGGGATTTCATCATCAACAATCCATAATATCATCAAAAGATTCAAAGAATCTGAAGAAATCTCTGCAAGAAAGCGGAAAGTCAGGTGGCACTGCATCAATCTCTAACGGATATTACCACATGGGCTCAGGAACACTTCAGAAAACCATTGTTAGTGAACACAGTTTGTAAGTGCAAGTTAAAATTCTACCATGCAAAGTAAAAGCCATATATCAAAAATGCCCAGATACGCCGCTGGCTTTTATGGGCCTGAGCTCATCTGAGAAACCACAGCAAAGTGGAAAAGTATCCTGTGGTCTGACTAGTTCACATTTCAAATTGTTTTGGATGTCGTGTTCTCCAGGCCAAAGATGAAAAGGACTGTCCGGATTGTTCAAAAGCCAGCATCTCTGATGGTTTGGGGGTGTCTTGGTGCCCATGGCATGGGAAACTTGCACATCTGTGATGGCACCATTAATGCTAAAAAGGTACATTTTGGGGACACCCCTGTTTATTTCAGCAAGACAATGCCAAGCCACATTGCTATTGTATTTTGCACTTCAAAATGCACCACACATTTTTAATAAGAGACAGAGACCCTGGACTGTTTAGCACCTGAAGTTCTACATCAAGCAAATATGGGAAAGAATTCTACCTACAAAGCTTCACCAATTAGTGTCCTCAGTTCCCAATCACTTATTGAGTGTTGTCAATAGGAAAGTTGATGTAACACAGTGGTAAACATATCCTTATCCCAACTTTTTTGGAAAGTGTTTCAGGCATCAAATTCAAAATGAGTGAATATTTGCAAAAGACAATCAAGTCTATATGTTTGAACATTAAATATCTTGTCTTTGTAGTGTATTCAGTTGAATATGGATTTAAAAAGAATTGGCAAATTATTGTATTCTGTTTTTATTTATGTGTTGCCCAATGTCATAAACTTCATTGGAATTAGGGTTGTACATCCATTTTTTTCCTTTTTGAAAGGTTGTTGGACCCGAGTTGCAATGTAGCATTTGTGTAATCATGGTACTAGCAGTAGTTTGACTGTGTCTAACCTGAGCACTGTGTGTGTGCGCCTAGGCCAGTCTTTGAGGACTCTGGACCAGGGCGGCCTCTCAGCTGTTTCATGGAGGAGCCTCTGCCTTACACAGATCCTACTGGAGCCGCTGGTGGGGGCAGCTGCCATACTGTGGAGTCACCCAATCAGGAGCAGAGGCTTCAAGCACAGCGAATTCGTAACCAGGAGTCCAGAAGTCACACACACACACCACAGAACCGGCCACATGGTCACCAGTCACCTGACCTCCCTGAAGGCTATGGTAATTTAGTTTTAAGTGTGTTATGGATACATTTACTCACCTCTGAACAGTGTTTGCATGTAAACGAACATTCCACCAACATGCTCTGCTGGAACAATAAAAGGTCAGAAGTAGTTAAATAAATCATAAACTTTACTAAAGTAAAATAATGGTACTTTGATGATAATAATAGAATGATAATAGCATGAAGCTCACACTGCGACTTGATTCTGATATGATTTTGGCCATTAAATTAGAAACGCATTACGTACCTATTTGTTAGACAATCTTAAAGGCAGTAGCCCACAGGTATTCACTCATAAATGTACCCATTATTATTATTATTATTATTATTATTATTGTGACTTTTCTGAGGTGTGTATGTGACAGGCTCTTGGGAGACCAATAAATATCTAATAGTAAAATATGGTCATAAAAGCATTCATGCAAGAAAAATGTAGAGGCCCAAGGTCAAATAAAATTTTGTTTTATTAAAGAGAATGGGGCTGATGAGCTGGCTGCAGTACAATCAGTTGTGGAGAGAATTGCTATATCCCACTTGGATTTTGTGTGGCTAGACACATACCGTTTGTGTTCTCAAAAGAGCAGTTAGCCACTGATTCTCCTGCTGTTCCAGACTGAGCTGTGATCACAACACTTGGTCTTAATTAAACCTCACCTGCACTTCCCCACTTTTGGGATTCATGATCTGTTTTAGCCTGGGCTCTTGGAGAATTGCCTCAGACAGGCTCTTTTATTTTGAATGATTTGGGCTTATCTGCCTTTCTGTTCCTCCCTTTTTAGAACAAAGGACTACAGTGCAGGGTCAAGTCTACTTTCTGCACACACAGACTGGAGTGAGCACATGGCATGATCCCAGAATACCACGGTAGGTTAAAGCCACAGTCTTCTTAGATGAAATGTATTATCACCCACTGCTCATTTGGTTATGTACATTTCTTTTGATCAGCTAAATATCCTTATTATCATTTGGCATGTAACACATATTTTCACATGTGAAGTGTAAATAAATGTGTTATCTATATGTTGTCTTATTAGATACTGGGTCTTGCAAAAAGAGGGCATTGAAGTACTTATCTCGCTGTCTATAAAAAAGCTTTTGGTCGCTGCCTTTGGGTAGTGTATTCTTGGTGAAAGATTATTGACCTTAAGTACATGCTTCTACCATGCACTTGAAGACATTTTGCAAATTTGACAGACTTTGAAAGAGGGTGCATTATTGAACTGAAAGAAGCAGGATGGTTGTTCTGACGAATTGCCTACGATCTGTGCAGTTCTATCCTAGCTGTTATGAAGTGTTGGGAGCAGTGGCTCCATTAGGGAATGCACACAGGCCCAGACTGACCACCAGTAGAGAGCATTTGTTTGATCCAACGACAAGCACAAGAAGCTTCCAGTTGTGTTGTCCACTATACATACCCCTTTCTCTGCCAGGACCAATTTCTGTTACATGCCTGGAAATTAGTTTTTCTTATCACAGTGGACATTATTGGGTTTTCCATTGAACTGCTTTTGAAAATGTAGAAAATCCCAAAAAACGCTGAGGTCAGCCTAACATCTGTAAGATGTAATAAACATAAAAAGCTAAAACCTATTAAACAAAATGTAAACTGTAATGTAAGATTACAAAAGCAAATATAACAGTTTATTAGATTTTGATATTACCACAATTAGTGGTTAAAGTACTGGATTCTGGACTAGAAGGTCCAGGGTTCAAATCCCATCTCTACTAAGCTGGCAGAGTTGAGCAAGACCCTTAACATAGAATTTTGTAACGTTGTAAGTCACTCTGGATAAGAGCATCTGCTAATTGCTGTAAATGTAAAGTTAGAAGAATAAGTGTAGTATTAGTATATTTTACAATATTGTGCGCTGCCATTTTGTCACACCACGCTTTTTTATTATTGTCTTCACATTGCTGTCGCAACAACTCATTAGGCATGTAAAATGATTGGCTGCATGTATGTCACCAAAAGCATCTTTCATTATCAAGGCTCACGATAGGCCCTTTATGACTCTTAAAGGGAAACTATCGAGCATTCTATTGAATATTCCATCAAAAAAATGTGTATTGCGATACTTAATTTTTGTTTTATCACCCAGGCCTAGTTTGAGGTAATATAATTCATTTTAAAGACACAGACTTTAGACATTTCACAGACACCTACTGCTGTAGTATAGCTGTAGTGAACTGTATAGAGCATATGAATGAAATTTTGGGGCTCTGTGGAGTAAAGCGCTAGAATATACTTTAAGTTGCACAAATACGCATTTTATTATTAAGGATCAGCTATTTTATTGAATGTATTTGAGTACGTGTGTTGGTGTGGAGCAGGATTTTGATGGACACCCTTGCTCCTGCAGGGATCTGAACAGTGTGAGCTGTGAGGAGCTGGGTCCTCTGCCACCTGGTTGGGAGATCAGAAGCACTGTGTCTGGAAGGATTTATTTTGTTGACCACAATAACAGAACAACACAATTCACAGACCCCAGATTACACCACATCATGAGGTAAACACATTGCACAGAATCTCAGATGCATCTTCTTAAAACACAATTACTGACTGATTTTAAATGATCTTATTAAATGATTCATTATTAATTACATTGAAGTTTCCTCAGAGTAATTTACGATAATTGCTTTTGCTCATGTCCATACAGTTGTTTCAAATTTTTCAGCGTGTAAATGAAGCTTCAGATTTATCACAATTATCTGTATGTTTGTGTTTTTAAAAAGCAGCCAGCAGTCTCAGGTGAAGGAGTCAGGTCAGGCTCTGCCAGTACAGATGGATGTTCCAGTAGAAGAGGGAGAGGGAGAGCTACCTGTGCGTTATGAACGAGATCTGGTCCAAAAGCTGAAGGTGCTGCGTCATGAACTCTCGTTGCAGCAGCCACAGGCTGGTCACTGCCGCATAGAGGTGTCTCGTGAGGAAATTTTTGAGGTACTTCATTGCCTTCTCACTATGAGCATGTAGCAGTTTTGTTCTCCAAAAATATAACTCCAGATTTAGGTTTCCCTAAAAATAAAAAATAAAAAACTGTAATCTGACAACTGGGTTGTATACACTTAAAATATAGCTACTAAATTTGGTGTGGGAATGTGTTCAGTTGCAATTGATTTATGCATCTTATAATACTACTGGTTATTTCATATAGATATACACACAAAAAATATGGGATATTTGATCATGGGATATTTCATTTTGAAATGATCCTTAAATTTGGTGTACAATATAGTAATACCATGATGAAAAGGAAAACATTTTTACCACTGTGTAGTGTGTGTGTGTGT
>JAVSBV010000086.1:6331796-6346097 GCA_033117975.1 Parotocinclus spilosoma | reverse complement strand
TAAAAGTATGAGATTTAAGGGAAAACACAAAATTGTCTAGGTGACCCCAAACTTTTGAACGGTAGTGTATATATTAAGGATATCTCCTTAAAAAAATCTCCTAAGTTTTAAACAATGCATTTTAAAGAAATAAAATATAATAGCATTGTAATGTATACAGGGGTTTGCGTGAGGTAACTTGACTTTTTTCAATTAAGCTATAGTACCTTTGTTTGTACTGAAATTGCAACTGTAACGTTTAAGTTGTAAAAACCAATAAAAGAAAGGTACAGGGTGCATATATTATAACTACTATGCCTACTACTACTAAAAAAAGTTGCAAATAAAAAGAAACCATGTTTCTTACATTTTACCTGTGACTTTTATTTAATTTCAGACAGTATGAACATGAGATATTTCATGTTGTATGTTCAACTTGATTTAATTTGGTAATAAACATCAATTCCTGGATTTTCGGCCTATAACACATTCCAAAGATGGGACAGGGGCAATTTACAAAAAGGGGCAAAAAGCTGGTAATTAATTAAAAAAAGTAAATAATTGTGATTTCAGACAGGTTATGTAAACAGGTGATTGTATTCATGATTTGGTACTAATGTAGCATCAAGGAAAAGCTTGTTAATGAGCAAGGTTGGCCAGAGGATCTCCAGTTTGTCAACAAATAAGCTATTATAATGTTTAAAGTCAATGTATCTCTACTAATGATTGGAATGGATTTTCATAGTTCTTTCTCTACCGTGTATAATGACAGTAAATTATTAATGGAATCGGGAGGAATTTTAGTTAAATGTCAAGAGCACAAACTTAAGCTGAAAGCTGTGATCTTAGATCCTTCAAACGGCACTGCATCAAGAACCGCCATTCAGCAAGAGCTGATATAAACACATGGACAAGGAATTACTTTGACACAGCAGTACAGTGTATTAAGCAGTACAACACGGAAATGCATTCACAAATGCCGCTTAAAAAAATTTTCAGTGTAAAAATTAAGCTTCATGTTAACCATGTCCTGAAATGGTCTCTAATTCTTTGGACTCGGAGACATCCAGGGTGGACCATCACACAATGTAAACATGTATTGTGGTCAAATGAATCCATATTTTGGGTCTTTTTTTTGGAAGAAATGGACGCTTGTGCTTTGAACCAAAGATAAAAAGCTATCATGTTATGGGGCTGTGTCAGTGCCCTTGTTAAAGATCATTTACGTTTTTGTGATAGCAACATTAATGCAGAAAAAAGTACATTGAGATTTTAGAGCAACATGAGCTGCCTTCAAACGTTGTCTTTTCCAGGACCTTTTCTGATTTGGGGTTACAGAATTAATAATTTGATTTTAACAAACCTAAGGTCATTTTAGTAATGCTCTTAAATCACTGTTTTGTCTTTAATGTTGTAATTAAGACTGGAGATGCACATATTGCACTAAAAACTGAAAATCTAACATTTCCTCATCATCAACATGCATCAGCAGCAGTTTCATAAACAAACATGCAAGTGGCTAAGCTGTGTTTAAAGCTCCAAACATGAGCTGAATTGAAAGTGAAAGTACTTTGCTGTTCATGTGTTGCTGTGTTTGTCACAGAGTTTGTGTCAGTATTCGTAGCAACGCATGAATCATAGGGCCCTAGATGAACTTTGTCAGAGCCTCGAATCACTGAATCAAATTTGTTGTGATCCAAAAACATGATGCCACCCTGACAACTTTGACACATATCTTTAAAATGTATATAAATTCATATAAAATGTTAAGTCAATCAACCGATACAACATTTATTAATATTCTGCATCAAAACAACTGATTACTTCTATTCAAAACAACTGATTACTTCTTACAATCTAACTGAATCGAGTAAATTTGCTGCTTGTGACAGCTTTTGACCTCCTTTGAAGACATTTTCAGACTTTATGCTGTTTTGATTTCTCTATTGTAACATCCCATGGTTTTGAATGCTGCAAATGTAATGCTGCATGTCCCACAGGAGTCTTACCGGCAGATCATGAAGATGAGGCCGAAGGATTTGAAAAAGAGGCTGATGGTCAAATTCCGTGGGGAAGAAGGATTAGATTATGGAGGCGTGGCGAGGTGAGACTTTGCTCAGTTTTTTCCTTTCTCAGACTCCTATGACACAGCTTATGGCTTGTTTCCTCCAAAGCTGCCACAGCTATATAAATTATAAACTTAATATCAAAGGTAGAAAACAGCATTATGTAGGAGTTAGATTTAAGACATGGCTCAGAAAACATGTAGTTTTTCCATAGATGTAACACATTTTCTTTTTCCTCACAGGGAGTGGCTATACCTCCTTTGCCATGAGATGCTTAATCCTTACTATGGCCTGTTCCAGTATTCCACAGATAATATCTACACGTTACAGATTAACCCTGATTCGTCCATCAACCCTGTGAGTTGTTACCTCTTTTGATGTAGTTATCGTTCTTAAACTCACCCTATTTTGTGAACTTTCACTTTACAATTTGTCAAATAAAGCTGTGTAGTATTCCACTATATACTGATCATGTAAAAATCTGATGAGCCTGAGCCTTGAACTTGTCATCATGCTGTGTTTAAGGACCACTTGTCGTACTTCCATTTTGTTGGGAGAATCATGGGATTGGCTGTGTTTCATGGGCATTACATCAACGGAGGCTTCACTTTGCCTTTCTACAAGCAACTCCTTGGGAAACCCATCCAGCTTTCAGACCTAGAGACTGTTGACCCTGAACTTCACAAAAGCCTTGTCTGGATTCTGTGAGTGACCCTCTGTTAACCAATAATAAGCATTTAGATGTATTTCAGTTACTTCATAGGCAGACTTTCACATAAAACTACACATTTCTGCATTTCTACTTTTCTAACGGACAACAACAGGATGTCAGTTTTGATGGAGACGGTCAAGTTAAACACACAAATGCTCACCACTGCATGTGGTGCCTCTTGTCTGCATTAATGAATTCTAGTTTCTCTGTTGCTCCGATACTGCTTGTCGCAATGTTCTGGTAAAACCTTTCACCATGTTTGACATTGACTGCAGCAAGATCATCAGGGAAGAAGTGAAACTTTAGTGACATGTAGTTTTATATACTTTATATTTATAGCATTTAGCAGATGATCTTACCCAGAGCGACTTACAGCTTATACAGTCGTGCAATCCAAGCAATTGTGAGTAAAGGACCCACTAGTGGTAGCTTGGCAGAAGCAGGTTTTGAACCCTGGGGCTTCTGGTCCATAGTTCAGTACCTTAACCACTAGGCTACCACAGTCCCAGTACTTCACTTGACCACAATTGCTTGGATTGTAAGACTGTATCAATTTTAAGTCGCTCTGGATAAGGGCGTCTGTTAAATGCTGTAAATGTAAATGTAAACTTTAAGCATGTTGCCATTCAGCTGCTTTGTAGTAACCCAGAACACATCCTTAAATCCATTCCTTGCTGTTTTATTGACCCCACTAGCAGATCTTTGAATTCCCTGTGATGACCTGTCTGATTTGTTAATCAACAAACAAACGTTGTAAACCTTTATTTAAATTATTTTGTCAAATGTTTTTGACAGTAACAAAAACTAGATGTTTTGTACCTGGTAAGCAAACTGATGATCATGCTTAATGAAATCAAATCAAATGCTTTTTTTTTTTTTTTTTAAATTGCTTTATATTTATTTTGTTAAGTCACCTAAGTGTCACCTAATCTTTGTAAGCCGTGTATTAATGCTTTAGCTTTTGACAAATCTAAATTCCTCACCATAACATTTTAATCCTGGGTAAATAAACGATGATGATCTGGCATAAAGGGTTCAACATCTGGGTCTTTATTGTTTTTAATCACCTGCCTCATTTAGGCTGTATTTTATTACAGCCTTGATAAGTTCCTTATACACATGAACTGAATTAATGAGTCACAAAGCCAGGTCAAGCCAAATGTGACTTCCTGATTCAGGTCACCAGCTAATCGATTAAATGCATTTCTGCCATTTACACTATTTCCCTGCTTTACATGTTCTTAAAGCATTTGTAAGTAAATTTACAGTTGTTTGTTTGTCTTCTTCTTTACAGAGAAAATGACATAACGTCTGTACTGGATCATACCTTCTGTGTAGAACACAATGCTTTTGGCAAATTCCTCCAACACGAACTTAAGCCCAACGGCAGAAATATCCCAGTGACGGAAGAAAATAAGAGGGAGTATGTGAGGTATTATAGAAATGCTTCTGGTGTCTTAAGCAGTACAGTAAATCCAACTTTGTCTGTGAAGCTGGCTGCCAGGAACATGTCTACCAGGGGTGCAGCAGTATGCAAAATATTGTCTGTATGGTTGTTTTAAAATAGAGCATTTTCATGGGGTAGTGATAAGTGTGATTATGTGAATAATCCACAAGTTTTAGTTTTACAGTTTTGATGTTGCAGTGTTCTGATGGGTTCTTTTTTGTTCATATGCAGGCTCTATGTAAACTGGAGGTTCATGCGAGGCATTGAGGCTCAGTTTCTTGCACTGCAGAAGGGATTCAACGAGCTCATTCCACAACATCTGCTAAAACCTTTCGACCACAAGGAACTCGAGGTATGAGGAAATCTCAAAAACTTTTAATAAAAAATAAATAAATAAAGACAACTTCCATGTGTGGGCCTTATCATTAACACAACATTTTAGCTGAGAAATACACTGGGATATTTCAGTGAATCCCCTAATTTATGTAAGCAATATATATGAAATATATGTAACTTTGTGTTTGACTGTGCAGCTGATCATTGGAGGTCTTGGGAAGATTGATCTGAGTGACTGGAAGGCCAACACGCGACTAAAGCACTGTGTAGCAGACAGTAACATAGTGAAGTGGTTCTGGCAGGCTGTGGAGTCGTTTGATGAGGAGAGGAGGGGCAGGCTGCTCCAGTTTGTTACTGGTTCCACACGTGTTCCACTTCAAGGCTTCAAAGCACTGCAAGGTGGTTAACACTACATTTCACAAAATTGTGGCTATCTACTTGGCTCAAAATGCTATTATTTTATCTTAAAGCATATGAATACCAATAAAGACCCAAAGCACTCTCATATTCAGTGCAATTAAAAATGTAAAAGCTATAGCCGTGTTTTGTTACAGTTTGTGCAGGACAAAGTTTGATTTCTAAAACTTAAGCCTATATAGTTATGTGCTGCTTAATGTCCCTTCAGACAGTACAGTACAGATATGATCTATTATACATTCACTATGCATACACTGTAACAGACAGGCCACTTTTTCACCGATATACATCGTTAGTGCTGGGTGGGTTGGACCCCCTGTTGAATTCAAAACTGGATTTTTCTTGGCATAGATTCAGCAATACTAGTTCTGGTTCATATTGACAAAACAGCATCATGCAGTTCCAGCAGATTTGACAGCTGCACATTTATGATGCATATCTAGCACATTCTAAAGTTGCTTTATTAGATTGTGATCTGGTGATTGTAGAGGTCATTTGAAAACCGTGGACTCAGTGTCATGTACAAGAAACCAGTTTGAGATGATTTGAGACATGGTGCATTATCTTTCTGGAGGTAGAGTTTGAAATACTCAGATGAGCCTGTCCAACAACCACACAACCATGTTCGGAGTAACTTAAGTCACCTTTCTTTTTACCATATAATGTATGCTTTGACTGTAGGCAGACCATATGATCTCATGTATTGAGTCTGTAATGTTGGGGTGTTTTATCTCTAAATTTTCATTTAAAGGAACACAATGAAATGCTTCATGACTTCCAAAAGCAGCAAATCCGTGCTAGTGCAGCTGCACCATGATGTTATATGGTGTATCACACACATCGTCCAAATCATATCATGGAACCATCAGTCTTTATGTGATCATAATGTATATGCATGTTACGCAGTAAAAAATGCTTCAAATGTTCAACGTCAAGTCAGCAGGCTGTTATTAATTATTTGGGTAGAGCTTGTACAACCCTTATTTGAATCAAGAACACTTTTCCCCAGTTTAATCAATACTATTAAATGTGGCTAATGTGGTGAACTATATGTGTGGTTGCAACATAATAAATAGGTTTGTACAAAGGGTTTTTCTAGACTACTTGTCATACTGGGGGGCACACAGAATTTGTAACCCTTTACTTGCTAGTCAGTCTCAGGGGCATGACTGTACAAAACATAAGAGTGTTAATCACTAAACAATATTTAGTGATTTAGCACTGAAATGGCCCTTACTCTGATGCCATCTGTACATTTACTGCATGAGAAAAACAGAAAATAAAACAGAAAAAATGTTTGGGCTAAAAACGTTAGTTGCTGACGCATTTGGAAAGATGCTAGGGCATGAAGGGGAAATGTAGTGAATTAAGCATGTTACCCACATAATTTTCTTGCATCACAGCAACCTTCTAATGTTGCATGTGCCCTAGTAATGTGGGTTTGATGATTTCCCCCAGTTTATACAGAGTATAACATCCAGTCACAAAAGGTAGCTTCAAATGTTTTTGTATTTTTACTTAAAATCCACTTTCTGTAACTGTTGCATTGTGTATCAAATTCATTTTTGTTATTTATTTTCTAAGTAGTATTTGTGTGTAGAATTTTTTTTTTTATTTTTATTGAAATCCCTTTTTGTCCGTACCCTTTGAGCACAGGAGTAAGTGTGACTCGCACCACTTGGCTTTTAAACCTGGCCCTCTATATTGTTGGGACATGGATATTAGACTGTTGCTCCACTCAAGTGCCCAGAACTTATATTTAATAGAACTAATAATGTTATGAGGCTGAAGTAGTTCTGTCTATAATGAGGTTTGGAACAGTGATAACTAGAATGTATCTTTGTAAGGTTCTACAGGTTCTGCAGGACCAAGACTCTTCACTATTCATTTGATTGATGCCAACACTGATAATTTACCCAAAGCCCATACGTGGTAAGTATTTCTTTTCTGTGCCTGCGGGTGTGGTGAGAGCTCAAGGCTTTCAAGTGCCCATTATTAACTATTGTGGTTGTTTATCGTCATTTTGCAGCTTCAATAGAATCGACATTCCACCTTATGAGTCGTACGAGAAGCTCTACGAGAAGCTTCTGACTGCCGTGGAGGAGACATGTGGCTTTGCGGTGGAGTGAAAGACCTTGTGGAACTTGACTAACCCATCTAACTGCCCCATCACCCCCAGGTCGCCTCTCCCTCACACTTCCGCAGGGTGGACAGAACAATGCCTCCCTGCAGGCTCAAGCCACAGCCATCTGCCCCTCTTCCAGGAGCACTGAGAGGAGATCTGCTACACAGGGGTGTACACACACAAACAGCCTACAGGCTGCTCCAGGACTATTTATTCGTTTTGTGAACCATGCTTTTAAATAGCATTATTATTGTGACAGGTACCACAAAAACGCAAGGAACTCTTGGAAAGGTTGGATTGCGGTGTGATTTTTAACCAGTTGGGTGATACAGGTTCCTTTCTGAGCCAGTGGAATGATTTTTTTCACCCAAGTCCATGACCACCTTATGCGTATGCTGAAGGAACAGACGGAGAGACCGGAAGGTTCATTGTTAAAAGCAGTGATTTGTACTGTCCCCCTTTTTTTGTTCGCATTGTACAAGAGGAGTTCACTGATATCCATTTCCTATACTGTATGTCAACATTATTTTTAGACATTTTAACTCTATGGCTTGTTGTGCAAAATGTATTAATGAAAGAGATGTTTTTCTATGATCAGGTCATGAAACTTGGTGAGTCTTTTAGGAGTATTTAAAGGAATGGCTTCCCTGTGTGCGAGTGAGAGTGTGTGTGAGTGAGCGTGCTTGAGAAAATACGAGCGTGTGTGTGTGTGTACTAATGAAAGCACATGTCTTATGGCTCATAGACCACATACAGCCTAAAGCGAGTCAGAAAGATTAAAGATGGGCTTTCTGTCATGGCAGCATTATCCAGAGCAAGCCAGTATTGTTAGTGACTCATTTTAAATAACTTTGCACATTGCACAAAAGGTTTTTGTTTTCATTTTGATGACCATTTGTTTTAATCCACACAGTCCCTTTTGATACATGAATATTGGGCAGGTGATGCCTTGTGCAGCGCGCCGGTTTACAAAACTTCATCTGGCTGGTCTAAACTAGAATGCAAGCCTTTCCTTCTTTTCCGATACATTTACAAGTTATAAACCGTGTGATACAGCCGATCACTTTTCACTGAAGCTCTTATCATTCTAACTGTATTTGGTTCTTGTTGACTTGGCATTAACTGTTTTGTAAATTCCTCTGCACAAGTGCTTTCTCTTACATTGACAGTGAGACTGTTAGTCATACATCAGCATCAGTGAAACCACTTTTTAAAGGTCAGTTTAAGTGTCTATCGCACTTCACTAGCACATGCTGTACGATATTTTCATTCCATTTGGAGGAGAGTTACATGCTCTTTGTAGAGCAAAGCCAATAACAGTCATGCTTTCTTGAAGTGGTGTTCTCATCAGTGTCGAGGCTTGACATGTTGCATTTAGTTTAATCACATGGCTTAAACAGCATTGTGAGGTCTAACATTTCATTCCGCAGTGCTTGATGTGCATGGCACCAGCTATTTTAAATTCAAATGAGCCAACGTTTTTTTTTTTTTGTTTTTTTTTTAGTTTAAATGTTATGCAACCACTTGGTCGTTTTAACTCATTATTTATTACTGTGTAATGTCCTTTAAGTATTGCTGCTATTATCATTATTCCGTTTTTCACAAACAAGCCAACTTCTTGTGAAAGCTGTACACTACTCTCTATTTTAATGTATGAATCAAAGTATTTAAACCTGCTGCTAATTCACTGAAGCCTGTCCTTTGGCCTGGATTGAGTTAGCACGGACGTAGGCTGGACCCCGGTGGTCATGTTCATATTTGTGATATATGCAATAAAATGACACCTTTATATTCTTGTCCTGTCTTAACATGTCATTTTTTCTTACACATACAGCAGCATTCTTGTGAACAAATTACTTTTTTTCCAGATGACCGGAGTGATGATCCATGATTAAAGATGGATAAACACAAAGAGATGGAAATAAAGATGTAATAGTGTACAAACAACTTTGGACTTTGCCTGCAAGTTACATTTGTTATAAAAAAAACAACTTTTCCAAATGATGTGACCTGTAACATTATTATGTACAAATACTAGGTTCTGAGTGTCATTGTTTATTGGATGCAAGGGTAATGTAACTTACAATGTACTCAATCTTTCTGAAAAAGATTCCGTGTATATAAGATTATATTAAAGAAATTAAATTGCATTTGCAAATTTGTTGTTTTTTATGGTGAATTTCCTACATAACTGTCAACTGGATTAGTAGTGAACTGGATAGTTTTGCTGGTGATCACAACATTTAGAAAAAGCTTTTATTTTGGAAAGGCTTATCAGCTCAATAATATAGCAAACTTATCTTAATCAATTGTAACGTGGAAATGTAAAAAAAACAAAAAAAACAATACAGAATGTTTTCTGCTATTAAAAATTGTTTTTGTGTCATATATGCGATTTGATATGTGGTGGTTCCATAATGTTTGCCAATGGTAGCACATATTAGTAAACTACAGTAATATTAATACATAAAATCAAGGAGTACCTTTAAAAGCAACTGTTGTGAAATATATGTATTCATCTTCTTATGTACAAATGCTTTGTTGTAGGTTAAGTTAGTTTAATTGAAAATAGCAGCTGTATGTTAGCAATATAACTAACAACTAATTTGGCAAATACTGTATAATAAAGAAACAAAAAAATAGTGTTTTTATGTACATCAGAATTTTTATAAATACTTTTATGAGTATCCATGATCAGCTGTTTATAAAAGTTGCTTCTGTAGCTTGTTTTTGACTGGTAAGTTGGTAGATGTTGTGACATCAGTACCCTTTCAAATACCTTGGGGTGCAGTACATTTAAGGACAAGCTTGCCAAACAGCTTTGTGTCTGTTGCATAAAATGACAACCAATTCATATAGCTGATTATTAATTTTACAGTCGCCAACTGCTTTATGTTACGTGTCAATGTAAAGCTGCTTTGTGATAATGTCTATTGTAAAAAGCGCTATACAAATAAGAATTGAATTGTTTTTTATCTGCTATATCTATAAATCCATGTCATGTTTATAAAATTAGAATAATTAAAATTAAATCAGACACACAAATTCTAATAGTCTGTTTTCAATGTTATACAATACATAATGTCATTAAGAGATTCTGAGAGAAATCTTTGCAAGGTAAAAAAAAAAAACATTGAATGCCCATGACCTTTAATCCCTTATGCAGCCCTGCATAAAAACCAACATCATTCTGTAACAGTTATTAGCACATTGTCTCGGGAACACTTCAGAAAACCATTGTTAGTGAACATAGTTAATCGCTCCATCTACAAGTACGAGTTAAAATTCTACCATGCAAAGCATAAATCAACAACAACCAAAAACACCACCAGCTTCTCTGGGCCTGAGCTCATTTAGACAAAAGTAGAAAAGTGTCCTGTGGTCTGATGAGTCCATATTTCCAATTGCTTGCTTTTGGAAGGCATGGACGTCATGTCCTCCGGGTCAAAGAGGAAAAAGAATGTCAGGATAATTATCAGTGCAAAGTTTAAAATCCAGGACCTCTGATGGTATGGAAATCTGTTAGTGCCCATGGCATGGGTAACTTGCACATTAGTGAAGGAACGCCCCTGTTTATCTCAGCAAGACAATGCCAAGCCACATTTTGCACGTTACACAGTGTAGCTTTATAGTAAAAGACTGAGGGTACTAGACTGACCTGTCTCCCATTTAAAATGTGTGGTGCATTATGAAGTACAAAATATGACAAAGGAGACCCTGGACTGTTGAGCAACTGAAGTTTTTCATCAAGCAAAAATGGGAAAGAATTCCACCTACAAAGCAACAATTAGTGTCTTCAGTTCCCAATCACTTAATGAATGTTGTTAAAAGGAAAGGTGATGTAGCACAGTGATAAACATAACCCTGTCCCAAATTCTTTGGAACGTGTTGCAGGCATCAAATTTAAAATGAGAATTTTCTAAATCAAAAAAGTTGATCGGTTTGAACATTAAATATATTGTCTTTGTAGTGTATTCAATTGTATGTGGCTTGAAAAGGATCAATCAATGCAAATAATTGTATTATTTATTGGAATTAGGGTTGTATTACACACAGGTGACAGGTGTGTTACTTTTGTTTTAAACATCTTTCCAGCAGATGAGGATATCATAAAACTATTGTTACATAAACACAATTTAAAAAAATATTTTTAGACACAATTCCAAAAATAATTAAAATCAGGAATCATTTCTTAGGTAATGTCATACAACATATAGCCAGTTCTCCTTTTAGCCTGTTCATATGATCTATTATTATAGCTAAATCACTTACTTTTTAGGAACAAGTTTGGAAGTTAGGATAAGTATTAAAAATGTAGCATTGTTCTGGATTTTTGGGGGCATCTGGTTACAGTACAGTATCATCTTGACCTTACTCTCTCACCTGAACCTAGCTCATTTCTTTGGAAAAACAAATGATCCCAAACACATACAGGACATATACATTTAGGAGTGGGGAATCATCTATCACCTCTCATTATATAACATTCATTAGCTGATATAGGTTTCAAAGAATACTAGTCTACCACATCGTCTTTAAAATCAGCCCATAGACCAGTTGCACAACAGCTAGCTTCTCTCACTCAAATTCAAACAGTGGAAAGTGGATAATTGCTAGAAAGAATGGCTAACTCCTAAATAACAATAACCAAAATAGTGATATGTGATTCATACATTCATTTATTTTCTTATTGTTCAATTATATTTCTGTATTCTGAATACAGTCTTGCCAGTAAGGGGTATTGATGAGCTCATATGGTCAATCTCTGCATGCACACCGCTGGCTTCTCCGGGTCTGAGTTCATCTGAGATAGACTGCCGCAAAGTGGAAAAGTGTCCTGTAGTCTGACGAGTCCACATTTCAAATTGTTTTTGTAAATCATGGACGTCGTGTCCTCCAGGCCAAAGAGGAAAAGGACTGTCCTGGACTGTGCCACATTCTACACGTTTTTGATAATCAATAAGCAAAACAATAAGGGTCTAGAGAAGAGAAGATGCTCTACAATAGAAGAGGGGGCTATGTGTCCCATTTGCTATAATGACTATGTGCACTTGAGCTGGAATTATAACTGTATTATTATTGATGCACTAATTATCAGCACCTCAAGTAGTTGTTGCAGTTTTAAGTTGTGTTTTTGAATAATTATTCAGCTGCATTATGAATCCTTTATTTAAGTTTAGCTGATTGGAGTGGCCTATTGTTTATTATAGTTTATTTATTCTGTATCTGTGAAGTTGCTGTTCAAACAAAGCTTTATGTAATGGTCTTCTAACGCTGTGGTCACTTTTGGCTTGCCCAAGTGTGGTTGTATTTTGGAGTGTCATGCAATATTTCCATTATAAATTTTCAGGTTGTTCATGATTCATTTCCGAAAATGGGCATTTTTGCTTAGAATAACTAGTTGTCATCTTTTACTGAAATCATGAAATGCAGTCCTTGTAAAGACATTGTGATTCCTTGTGTCCTTGTATTTTTTATGTGCCTTGTGCTACTCTAGCAAAATTTTCCACAGGTCTGTCTAACTACCTATGTTCATGTCTTTATAGAACATGATATAGAAGAGCTTTGTGAATCTCTGAGAACATGCGAGCTTGCATTTAGTCGTGTCCAAATTTTTGAGAATTACACAGATTTTGGTTTTCACAAAGTTTGCTGCATCACTTTTAATGTTGGCAATTTGTATTAACTCTAGATTGTGACGAGTGATCAGATGAATCGCAAATTTTTTTTGCAATCATTTGGCGCTATTAAAATGACCTTATCACAGAAAAGACTGCATTCCAGCCACTGCTATTCAGCCCTACAAAATAGCCTGCTAACAAAATTTCAGTGATGATCTCATTATCTCAGGAGAAAGGGTTACTGAGGACAAGACAACTGATATCGCTCAGTCATGCTGATTAGAAGAGCAGACTGATTACTTAAAATGGGTAGTGAATCTTTTAAGTATTCTTCTGGTAAACATGGTTACCTGTTGTTATAATTGCGTTGCATTAAAAGGGTTTAATAGGCAAGAATATTACTGCTTGTAAGATAGAATCCCAATCAACCATTAATTGAATCATCAAGAACTTCAAGAAAAGTGATTCAATTGGCCAGGAAAATCAAGCAAGCAAGAGGGAAGGTGCAAGTGCATCTGAATGCTTTTGGGGATTGCTTGGTGTCAAGAAGGGACAGACTGACATCCTGCAGGAAGTATAGGGATTGGACTGTAGATGACTGTGGTAAAGTTATTTTCTGTCATGAAGGCCCCTTCAGACTGTATGGGATTTGCCATGTAAGACCAAGCAGATACTGCAGTGTAGGTTACAGGAGCAGCAAAAAAGTTTTCTAAAAGTGTGGTTTAAATGTGGAGTTTGCTCTCTTTGGGAACATTGACTACACTCCAGGGTTACCACCTTTATTTTTCTGATTAAGAATAGATAGAAATAACATGCTTTTTACATGCTTTTTTGAAATATTATAATTAAATGATGTAGGCTAGTGCTTATTTAGCTGTATAATGCTATAGAAACTGTATAATAATGTACAATAACAAACACACACACACACACACACACACCCACACACACACACACACACACACACACACACACAGATGTGATATTATATAATAAACCTGAAGCATATTACATTGTGTAGCTTTTATTTTGCTTCTTTTGCTTCTTTTGTCCAAACTTACCCCAGCATGTGTTACTGGTTACCTGGTAGAGGGGTAGGTTGCAACAGAGGAACTCTTTGTGTTTAACATTAACTCACGAGGTCTGTGATTTTTTTTTGCAGCGGTTTGCATTGGTGTCATTTGTAGTCAACAAATATGGATATTTACTATGACGGTTTGAGAGCCCTAGTTAAAAAAAATTCATGAGTTGCAGGTAATTAAGCAAAAAGTGGATTCAAACTTTCTGCAATTAAATTAAAGTCAATGTAAGAAACACTGCATTTTTATTGCATTTGCCATTTTTTTCTGATTTGGTGTTCTAACAAAAAGATGTACAGGGGTTGGACAATGAAACTGAAACACCTGTCATTTTAGTGTGGGAGGTGTCATGGAGGCCAATCTTCATTAATTGAACATTGCACCAGTAAAAGCAGAGTGAGAAGGTTAGCAGGGTAAGAGCACAGTTAAAATTTTGCAATGCACACAACATTATGGGTGACATACCAAAGTTCAAAAGAGGACAAGTTGTTGGTGCACGTCTTGCTGGCGCATCTGTGA
>JAVSBV010000086.1:6306261-6326256 GCA_033117975.1 Parotocinclus spilosoma | reverse complement strand
CGGCAGGGCTGCTATAGCCAAACCTTTGTCTAAAACCAGGTGTTTCACTTTCATTGTCCAACCCCTGTATATGTATGTATATATGTATATATATGTATTTTTTTATTTTATTTTTTTTTGACGGTTTACAAATACAGCTAGAAATATTAGTGCAAACGTAGCATTTTTAGCCAATTGTCACCCTCTGGGTGCAGTTCTGGCAGTATACTGGAAGCCTGATATGGAGGATTATCACCATAATTCCATGGCAGTGTGGGCTAAGGGAAAGGGTAGGTAGTGTATGGAACAGGTCCATCAATTACTTATTAAGGGTTGGACCAACATTAGATTTGTTGTTTTAGCAATGGCATAATGACCAAATATATAATTGACAAGTGGGACCACTACCAACTTGGATTCATTACTCCACTTCAAAATATTGTTTTCCACTTTTCTGAAAACATGGTTTCTTGCCTGCTTTCCTTGCAAAAAGACTATTTATGATCAAGCTTTTTCAGACTTTGTATCCTGATGAAGCTGCCAGATGCTCCTATTGCTAAAATGTATGGGTAGACTGTAGCTGTTCTTTTTTTACTGCATACAGATTTCCTGTATTTTCTAATGGCATTCTATTAAATATACTGAGAAATACTTATATATGGTACAATTGTTCAAACAATGTCACATCTAATCTAATGGTGGCCTAAGGGATTTCACAAGGGTTGATTACATATCAACTTATCTGGTTATTTGTCATATATTTCTTTATAATGCATACACTAATCGTTTTAGCTATTCTAGCTACACCTCATGCTGTATGTGTTGTCATCAATAGCATTGGTTATTGAGGATATTGTGTTTTCTAAAGTGTTTTTGGAAAATATGTTTATAAAAGCACTTCAATTTTTCATATGTGCTTCTAAATCAATGCATTTGTAAAAGAATAAAAGACAGTTAAGAAGAAGATAAATATAATAATGTAGGTACAAAACTAAAGTCTAATTCCTAAAGCTACAATTCTGAGTAAATGTCAAGAGGTAGTATGTTTATATATATATTGCAATGAAACTTCCTCAAGCTTAGTAAGATGGGGCAAAACCTGACAGGGTGGGCTTACAGTATTATGGGATCTTATACCTATTGCACATAATTACCCTAACCATGAGGTGGCTCAACTTGACACTGTTGCTTCCATCTGCTTGAGAGGTCATTGGGTCAGTCCTGTAGGTGTGGAACACTACATTTGGCAGCTTGCTCACAGCCTGCCCGCTGCCTAAGAGCCCTCTGAAACTGGAGCTTTGCCTTTGAGCCTGCAGCTCTTTCTTTCCAGTGGGGGATTGCCAATATTTTTCAAACGCCTTTGCCAACAGGAGATTCCAGACAAGCTAGATGTTTGTTTCTCGTATGTTACCAAATGTAACTGCTGGATTTTCTATGTCCGTTAGCTGTAATTACACTAACATTCACTTTCTTTTTGAACTGTTTTATAGAAACAGATTTCAGTATCATTGAGTGAATTATATAGTGTGTAACTGTTACAGTTTTGATAAACCTAACTTGGAGTCTTGTAACTGTGAATTCTAATAAGACCTGCCTAAGCATTATGTAAACATTGAATATCTTTGTCTTAAATACAATGTCTTTCTTTTACGTAACTTTTCATATGTATCTTGTCAAGGACAAACAAGGACAGTAACAGTCACATTACTGTGTCCATCGTATGCCCTTCTATCATTTGATCAGTTAAAACTGATATATATTAGAGATTGTTACTTAACAAAGGCTACTATACTAGCAATGCTAAAAGCCATGCACATTTCCTCAGGAGATGGTCAGTGCTCTCTGATTAACTTCCTGGGGTCAGTCACATGATAGCTCCAGCTGCTGCCTAAATCTTATGAGGTCTTTACAAGAACTAACCCCATTGACCCGCAAGCACTATAACCAGTGCAATGTAAACACTGCCCTTACTGTTTGCCTATAGGTCATATGCACACACAGGCTACTATTTCATTCTCATATTTTCAGCACAGCCTCACAGTGTAGCCTATTTTAGAATGGCTCTTTGAATGCTGCCATTGCACTGAGATTATTGTGTATCAACTTGTAACTTGTTTTTGCAGCAGAACAGCACAATGAAAAGACTGTGGCACCCAGTGTTAACCTTTCATTCGCAAGTCCCTTCTATTCACAGTTTGTCTTAATCATTCGCTTCCTATGAAACTTACATTTATGCTACTGGCATCACAATGTACAGTACTACAGTGAAAACCTATTTCATTTTGTCACATTACTCACTGTCAAATAAAATAGCTTAAAATCTAACAGTACAAAGTGATAAATATTTCAGAGGATTACCTAATCTTTAGAGCGGACCACTGTTGAACTGAATTGTACGGCGTAAAATGGTGGCAAGAAAGAAGCCACATTTGCCTCAGTTTTGTTAGCTCTTCTGATATCTTGTCATGATTTGCTTTCTTTTCAGACAAGGTTAAGACTTAAGTTTTCAGACTGAATTTTAAGCTCCATGTTTGATGTAACCCAAACGACAAGCCACCCTAAATACACCACACCTACTTTGAAGAGACATTCAACATGGTGGCACAGAGATCATTGGTTTGACGCAAACTTTCAGCAGGGACTGGGAACAAAATTAATGCTGCTGAGTACTTCAATCTTCAAAAAATCCATAGCCAGCTGAAGATGGGCAGTAGGTTTACGTTACAGCATGAAAATGACTCTATGAAACCCCCAACAAACACCACAGTGGCCTAAGGAGAGGAAGGTGAATGTCCTTAAGTAGCGAAGTCAGAACTCTGACTTCTAGCCAATGGGAAATCTGTTGAGGGAGTTTACTGCTGATCACCAATTTGACAGAGTTTAACTCTTCAAGGAAGAATGAGCACATATTCCTCAATCTAGACGTGCAAAACTAGCTTCCCCAACCCTGTCTTTACTTAATAACCGTTTTTTCTTCTCTTTTTCCTTAAATGTTATAAAGTAAAATGTAAATAAAACTGGATTTGATTTAAGGCTGAAAAACCAAGTAACTATTTTAAAGGGGAATGCTCTATAGGTTCTCAGTTTATGTACCACTTACCATTTTTTCTGACTTTACTTGTGTTAATTGAACACGATTTGCCACGTACATCAAAGGTAATGTACGAATCATACATGCAACACTTGCATTAAACTCTCGTTTCCAGTAATTAAAGACCAGTAACCTTGAATCATGCTGATTGAACCCAGCATCCTTTACTCATACGCTGCCTGGGTCTCATTTATGTAATAACTGTGTGATGTCTGGCTTACACAACATACAACCCCCACCTTTTAGAAGTCACAAGCCTGCATAAGTACCCCCCCCCTTACGTCCTCTTCAAGCTACACAGTTTCCATGGAAACCATGGTCTATCATGGCAGCTAGCCTGGAGATTATTTAACCCTTACAGTCTTTTTTCTTACAACGACTCCACCCATGTCTCATGCAATTTTAATTCTTAAAACCAACAGAATGACAAAAGCATACTGATTTGAGCCTTACATATAATTGTGTCAAACTACTCATTTGCACTGAATCACTGGTTTGCCTACTCTGGGTATCTCATCTTATTAAGGACATGGCCATTTACGTGGGATGCATTTTGGGTGCTCTGTTCTCCAATTGTACATCCCCCCCTTTTGCCTCAAGTAAAAGTAAAGCAGATTAAAGGCCTGGTATGATGGACGGCCTCCCTGGTGGAGGAAATAAAGAACCATGTGGACAACAGGAAGCTCCCAGGGTTGATTTAAATGCAAAGACAAAGACACTTAGTTGTGGTGAACTTGTGGATTTCAGTACATACAGTATGTATCAGTTATTATGTTACATCATTGTTTTAATGTTGTCTATGGCAGTTGTTGAGCAGTCTACCATTATTTTGGTTATCACCCAATGTGAAGCTTGCAAACCACTGTTCCTGTAACAACACAGCACCAAGGCAATTATTGATGAGGGAAACAATAGTTGTTTTTTTATGCCATTATTGGAAAGTTCTGCTTTGTGAAAAACCAGCATTTCTTATTGCCCCATGAGCTTCAGCATGTAACACGTATGTACATGTATATATGACGTATAACAAACTAGCTTTATGTGAACAAACGACCAATTGACTGCCAAAGTTTCATAATCAAATTTATCATCTTGTTTGTAGCCATGGCACATGAAGAAAACAATCATAATATCAAAACCATATAAAAAGGTGGTCGGTAAAGTTTTACAAAGTATAGACATGTAATGCAATGTTTTTCCAGTATGTCCATATTCTTTAAGGCACAGTCATTACCACCCCCTTTTACACTGGTATAATCTCAGGAATCACAAACTAACATGGGGCAGATGATTCATTCTAACATCATCTATACATTTGTGGACAATAGTGTACCAGAAAATGTTTGTGTTGAGATAAGCAGCATCCTGGCTAGCATGCCATTTACCTAAAATTATTCACCTTTTTGTGGAACAATTCGGTCAGTTTCAATAAAAACTAGGAGGTGCTTTCAATTTAAATTTAGAGTTGGTATACTAGATTTGATAAACATGTTTATCACAATGTGTTAAGGTTTATGATAATGTCTGTGCCTTAGAAACAGTTGAGATACTTTGACTTAAACATTTCCAGTACGACTTGCAGTGAACAAAGACCAGTTTCAATGTGATCTACACTGATCAAGCAGAAGGGAGGTCTTATTCTTCCATAAATAATGTTGTACCTGCAACAATACACTGGACTCAACAGATCAGAAACATCAGCTAAAGAGCACTTTACAACAATTGAACTTGTATTTGCAGAAATTTATTTTAAACATCTTTCCTCTCCTAGTTTTAGGATTTCTTACCCAAGCTGAGATGAAGATGCAAGTCTCCCTTCACATAATATCCAGTTTTCATTGTTTTCTATTACAGGGAATACAGGATGAAATCCAATATGCACCGTATGCACACACAAAAACATAGCCATACAAAATACAATATCAAATGGGCCATCAGTGCTGAAAGTTTAACATTCCAGTGGTTAATGAACACACTTTACAACTGTATTAAGTGTATGGCAAGACAGTCATATATCAACATTCGTACACCTACCCATATATTGCCATATATCGTGTCCAATAGATATTATATAAGACATTTGGCAATATAATGGAAAAAGGACTATGACCACAAAAGCTGAGAATCACAGGGTTTCAAAAGGCATTGGTAAAGAACATTCTCCTAAGAAACATAAGATCTAGTGAGGCTTTTACAAAACTGTGCAAAGACAAGGGAAGGGACCACAAAAATCCCACCCAACTGCTCTCTCATCAGAGATCCATCAACATTTACGAATCTGAATCTCAGCACAGACTTCGCACTCTCTCAGAGTCATTGTAATTATAGTTAAATACCATGTCAACCCATGATATTCCAAAGACTACCACAATACACCAATTTGGTCACCAGAACCATTCACATGAGTTTTAGACTATTAAATCAGTATAACATTGCTAGAATTGTATTGCACCAAAATGCTGGAATAAGCTCATTTGAGGAGAGTCAATTTATCCACTGGAAAGAAACCTTTACACCCTTCTGCCCAGTTGTGCTCATGGTGAAAATAATGTTTAAAATGTAAAACAGAAACAAGAGAGGGGGTAATTAAACAGTGGTATTAAGTGCACCTAATATTCCCACATAGCGGAGCTATCCAGCTCATCAGTATTGGCTTTAAGAACACCAGCATGGTCTCCTCTCAAATACTTTCCTTCAGCTGACTTGATAGCCACCTTGTTGTAGTCACAGAATTCCAGGAAGAAATCTACTGGGGTATCGCTGCTGCTCACAACTGAGGACTCGCTCCCAACCATCCAGTATTTCCCAGTGGAATCTAATCAGATACACATGAGGTCAATTGAGGAGCTTTTAAAAATGTAGAGATGCTGTTTTATTGTGTGGAAAATGTGCAGAAATGAGCAGTTTAATTAGCAAGAAACTAGGGTCTGGAAATGTGAAATTAAGATTGTGACATTACATTTTAAGCATTGGCTTAGGTCCTGGAAATGTGTCCCTGTAAACTGGAAGTTAATTTAAATGACCATTACTCACCTATCTAAAACTTGTAGTAGACAAACAGCTGTTTAGCTAGGGTTGGCTATCTTTATACACTGACTGAAACCAGAAATGTTCAATCATCTGATTTAAAAAAGTATTGGATCATTATTGGGTATTGTTGGTCTCTGAGCTAGAACCTAATCAAGATTGGATCACTAAATGTTATGTTGTCATACTGCTCATCTCTCACAGGCACCATTACAAAGCACAGAAGTCTACTGACCTTGAAGGCTGTAGGCACCGTCACGAAACACCAGGCCAAAGACATCATAGGAAGAGCGGTTGGAGTCCAGAGTGCCAGTCACTTTCCTGCAGCCAATGAAGCCATGCTCTCCCCTCAGTACAATAAGAGGCCTGTTGATCAGCTTCATCAAGAATTCTTCAGACTCACCTAAGGGACAAAAGTTTGAGTAAAACAAATTTCCAATGAGGACAAGTCAGATCCTGCTTATGTTTTGCATTTTCCTCATGTTTAGTACAATGTCTATTCATTGCAAATAATACAATCAGCATAACTCATACCCATACCATATAATTTATCCCAGTTCCCAACCAAATCGTTCATTGGGGTCACATGAAGGCACAGCATTACCATATTCCAAAGAGAATCAAGAAAAACCATGCAGCGATTGATTGGTCAGTGACTGGAATCAGGCACATTCACACTTGGACATCACATCTCGAAAGCATCACAAACACAGCCATGCATGGACAGTGCATTGAATGGCTCAGCCACTCAAGTCAAGTCATATTTACTTACATAGAGCTTTTTTAAAATGAACCGTTGTCTCAAAGCAGCTTTACAGCATTATGCTAGCTTAAAATGCCAAACCCAAACTGAGCAAGCCTAAGGCGACAGTGGAAAGGGGAACTCCCTAAAAGTTGTAAGGAAGTGACCTTGGGTGGACCAAGACTCAAAAAGGGATCAATCTGCCTTGGGTGGCCCAACCAAAATTGTTACACTTGTATTAATTAACAGTTAAATGAAATGTAAAAAAAATTCATATTGGCAAAAAAGTTCGTCCAATACACAGAGTCACTCCAGGACATCGGCTCCTCAGCGGGAAGTCCTTTAGAGGGCTGGAACATGGTTTTCATGAATGCTGATGCATATTAATAAAGAAGCATTAGTACGGAGTGCTACTTGGCCAATTGAAATTTAAACACAGCAAAGAAAGCTGTTTTTACAACATCTGATCATATTTCGGTGAAACACCATCAGACAAACTTATATATGTGGTGTGAAAACCAGCACTTACCTGCAGAATCAATGGTGGCTGCCAGCTGCCCATTCTTTTTGGCAGCCACATATTTTCCATTGGAGGCACGAAGAGTAATTTTTTTGCCACGAGATTCAATATCAAAATAGCAGTTGGCAGACCTGATTGTACAAAAATGAGTAAACAGAAAAATGTATTCTTTAACAGACATGTTAACAGTATCAATTACAATGACCCAACTTGAGTACCAGACAAAAGAGTTGTAAATCAAATGTCACGCTGCATTTTTATATAAAGAACTAATAGGGACAGTAGCAAATGGCTAAAATTTGGGACCTGGGATATTGCTCTTCTCAGCTTGTAACATCCTTATCCCCCAGTTAATCCTCACAGGCCCTGCACTCTCCAGCCCTCTCTATTAGTTACAAGGATTTGATTACACACGCATACCAGTACTGCTATGGTTCATTCTATGTAATAGTGGGAGTTAACTCAAACACACAAATCAATGCTAAAAAAACAGAACATGGCCCGCTAAAGATTAAAGGACACTGCTTAACACAACAGTACAGAAAACGGCCTCCAAAAATGTTTGCTTAGCCTTCTACAGGAACACATATGCCAATGCCACGTTTAAACACACTATCAACTCACTTGGTAGAAGCAGTGCATTGCAGTCCTCCGTTGGCAGTGAGAGTCCAGTACTTTCCAGCACAGGTCCTGAATGCACACTTCTTTGTGTCCTTGCTGATCTCCATCTGGAAGGTTTCTTGATCACCTTCTTCATCCTGGTTGGCAGATAGGTCCATCCCTGACAGAGAGAGCAGACAAGCTCTGTAAGCACCATCAGACTAATCAACAGTCTTGTCAGTGAGAACCAGTAAATCAGTTTTTGACCTTTTATTGTGCACAATTCAACCATATCGCAGCTTAATCCATGATTAGGAAAGATTTCCCTTCAGCTTTGACCCATTACTTAAAGCATGCTTTACTTTACTGGACGAATAGATAAACAGACTTAATCTTCCCTGGAATTTTGGGCCACTGCATGTGCCAAGATGCTTAACTGAAGACAGCAGCTGTGATTTAGTTTCAGAGAATGCATCCGGGTCCAAAGGCCAAGCAATTGGAGACCTGCAATATGTTTAATTATATTAAATGACTATAGCACACTTCCGTAAAAACTAAATAAGTCAATAGCAATAGAGCACCCCCTAAACACAAGCAAGTGAAGATTTTTAATAAATGATAAATAACTGCTTGTGGATAAGTGATAAATTCCAACGACAATCTATCAGTGGAATAAATGATAGAATGCTCATGCAGTTCCACCATTTTATTGGTTTGTATGGACAGGCAAAGCACAGTTAAAAATGGACCACAATTACAAAAATGGAGACTCACCGAGTCATCCTGAAACTCACTTTATCTTTCAAATTCATAAAAGACTGCCTCTCTTTCAAAATCAGCCTTAAAAGAAATTCATGTTGCAGTTTTCAGCAAGCATATGGTTCATGCAATAACTTGCACAGTTGCCTGGCCTGGAAAGTACTTGGATTGAATTTCCACAGAAATACACAAGCCTGAATGAGCAAGGAAAATAAATGACCCCGATGAGAACCACATGCTTGTAAATGGAAAAGTTTTGTGGACAACCCAGCGTTTTTAAAACAGGCACAAGCCAACTAGAATATATACTCAAATCATTTTTGAGGACCTCTGGATTTGGCAGCTAGCCTCCTTCGCAGCAATTTTTGTTAACCACCATCTCACACAGCCCTCCCCCAACACAGCATTCTCACAGATGCCCGGTTGATCCTACCACACCATGGCAACTGGGGCAGGGGAGCAAGGCTTACATTCTAGGGGGAGAGAATCCACAGACCTCAAAGAAATTACTTCAAATACTACCAAGATATTTACCATTACACAATAGATGTTATTTAAATAGGAGATTGACACCTTTTCCCCCCCATATTTACAGACCAAAAAAAGCTCCTTAAAAAGCTGAATATCAGTCTTGTCAGCAGTGTGATCGATGCTTAAGACAATATTAGGAAGAGTGAACAAAAGCAGTCAGGAAATCTTTTCCACATTTACACTGGAATGCCAGAGTGTTCCACGTGGTACTGCAACAGGAAGATCAAAATGACGTGGAGGGCAAGGAAAAAAACGAATCCTTTACCAGAGAGATGAGCTGAGTGACAAAATGTCTGAGTAAGCCCTGTTTTTTGTGAGGAAAGGCAGAGCTCCCAGTGCCATTGTCCTGATTAACACATGCCTACAAGGCCATGCAGCTGGGGTGCGCAGGCAAAAAAGGCCACATCACACTGCCTTTGTTCATTCTTAACCGCACCAAACTCCAAAATCCCGTCTTCAACAGGGAGGGGGAGATCAGAGACTCCTCTGCACACAATCTGCAATATGCTGAAGAACATGCATCAAGATCTGGAACCGCACACTTACAAAGTCTAAACAGTTATTTTCATTGCTAAACACCAGATTCTTAGTAGACATGTTGGACTCAAATCCCCAGAAAACTGAACAAGTATGTTGATGACCTTACTAGATGGAATTTCTAATTTAATCCAGATGTTCGAAAATAAACTCATGACAATAAACCTCTCTGAGAAAAGAAGAGGCCAGTTTAAATAGCCTCTGAACAAGACTACATGTGATTTGATTTTGGATCAGGTCCACCTCCCTGCAAAACACCCTTCATGCAGAAATGAAAACCAGGCAGGAGAATAGAAATCTTTGTCCGGGTATAATGCAGTATGCTCAACACACCAGCCACCCCCCGAAAAAGCCATATAGTGTCTATCAGCCAAAGCAGCTGACCTGGAGGAGGGGCAGGAGAATCACATTCAAACGTTGTGACAACAATTCATATTTCAACAAGGTTGCAACACACAATCCGATCTATTATTTTAGCCTTGCTGCTTCAGCACTATTCCTCTGGGTGAACAGTAATGGTTGCTTTCACTCCTTATTTGATAACAGCAAACATGCTCATCCAGGCTGCAATCATTGTCGAATTCTGAGAGAAAACTGGTCTGCTTTATCATTGATTTTATCTGGCAGGCCATTTTCAGAGGACTGGCTTGGTCTCTTTGCATGCTGTCACCATCTCAAGAGGAGATACAAAATGGATGCTCCTGCTGAGCGGTGAAGGGCATCAATTTTTGGATTTGCTTTTTTTAAGTCAGTATATTCAACACTAAGACATACATCTGAGCATTATAAAGTGACTCAATGAAGGTAGTTTTGTTCCTTTTTTTGTGGAAAAGTCACCGATTAGTTTCCATAGCCACGTTGGAACCACAAACCATGGAGCCCAGAGTGCAATGGCTATAATTATGAGCTGAAATCTATATACTTAGAAAAGATTAATGCCAAGATGTCTGGATTTCCTCTGTTAAATATGGCTGATGATAACAGAGGTGCACACACCTAGTCATTGAGGAAGGGTTGCAAAGTACAGCACAGTTTGGTATTTAGAAGATATGAATTGGATCAGTAAATGTGATTGACTCCTAATCAGTATCACTGCACCATCAGTCCTGATTTATTGGCACCTCTTGAAAAGACAATACTCAGACCATATAAACAGGATGGTTTAAAACCAGTTACCTTGCCTGGTGGACACATTCCTGTCGTTGGCAGCTGTGAGCACCACCTGAGGGTGGCTCTGCTCCAGAACAAACAGCTCATCTTTGCCCACTTTGGAGCTCTTGCCGGACTTCATGGTGCCACTGGGCCCGGAGGGGGCCAGGTATTTCCCTTCTCCATCCCTGAAGGCTACCTTGCCAGAGCGGAACTCCAGAGTGTAGCCCGTGGTCTTGTCAGGTTTTTGAGCCAGCGTGCCATCGTTCTTGAGAAAGCGGTTGTCAGAGGTCTGCAAGTGATACTTCTGATCGTGAAAGACGAGCGTGATGAGAGAGTCAACTCCCCACGGAACGTCGCGGTCGATGGCCACCTCATCATCCTTAGTGCTCAGGTGCGCGTACCTCTTGCGCGTCACGCTGAATAGGTTGAGCTGTGGGTGCATGGCGATGTGCACGCTCCATTTCTCTGCATGTCCTGAACTTTGCGCAAAGCAGGTAATGCGGTCCTCGGTGCCGCCCAGGTAGCGACGGTGTGGCTCGGACTGCAGGGACCAGCGGCCATCATCATGCGCCGTCACCACGAAGCGGCAATCATCAGTCGGCGTCTCGCTGTCCCCGGTCACGTTGCCATCCTTGTCGGCGGCGATGTAGCGGCCCAGGTGGCTTTTCAGAAAGAACACGTTCGAGTCATCACCATCCTGCTCCAGCGTCCAAATCTGCTTCTTCTTCATGCTGGTGGCCGAAGCGTTGATCTTAAAGCCGAACGCTTCAGCCGTTAGATATTTGTTCCCACAGTTGATGAGTCCAAACTGGATGGTCAGCATGTCGCTAGTTCCATTGGCCGTCATTTTGGATGTAGATTGAGGAGATGTAACGCTGGTGATGTTTTCTGTGTGTGCTGCAGCACTGATGCTTTGATTGAACTGGTTCTTTGTTTGGGCAACACCGCGCGCTCTGCTCTGGAGCCACTCACAGCGCGCGCGTCCACGCGCAGCTGAAGCTTTTATACACGTGAGTGATGTCAGGCTCACGGCCCCGCCCCTTAACAAAATTCCCCAACATCTGTATTTTTAAAATATTGTTTTAGTTTTAATATTATGACCAGTGTTTATCTGAAATGTAGTCTTATGTTATATGTTCTTAATCTTTATTTGTATATGCGTTTTAAATGTGCATTTCAGTGCATTTCAAACACATTAACTTCATGAGACTGGGCAACATATGTCCAATTACAAGTTTGCAAGTTCTTTTTTACACGTTAGCAATTCGTTTCTTATTTTACTTTTAAATCTTTTAATTTTTGTAAAGAAAATATGTCTAGTTCATTTTAATAATTTAAAGTGTGAAGATTAAATTAATAACTTGAGCCAGCAGATATAATAGATCATTTAGGGTTTGGGCATCCTAATTCGTATTTTTATAATAACTTGTAGATGGAATTGGAAACATTCCAGCAGCATAAGACAACTTTTGCTGTGTGACATCATGCTGGAAGTATCAATTATAAGAATGGGTAAGTTGAAACTGAAAATGGTCAGCAACAATACTCATAGATTTAGGTAGCTACATTAACAGCCCAAAGTGTGCCAAGTAAACATTCCTCACACCATTACACCACTTCCATCAGCCTGGACTGTTGACACATGGCAAGCGGTATCCATGCATTCATATTGTTGGTTTCGAATTGTGACCCTACCATTTGTGTGCCTTTCACCAGACCAGGCTACATTTTCCCAGGGTTCAATTGTCCAGTTTTGGTCAGTTATTGGCTGATCAGACATGGTCTGCTGTTTTAGCTCTTCTGCCTCAAGATTCCACATGCTGTTCTGCGAAGTTATGTGAGTTACCATAGCATTTTGTGTCAGCTTGAATCAGTCTAGCCTTTCTCTGTTAACTCTCTCTCATCATCAAGTCATTTCCATCTGCAGAACTGATGCTAACTGAATCTTTTCTTAATTAGAGCATCATTCAGAGTAAATTCTGTTGTTCATGTAAACCCAAGGAGTTTGGCAGTTAAAGATTAAAGTACTCTAACCAGTCCTGGCACCAGCAATTATGCCATGGTTGATGATAAGTGGAGCTTCTGGCCCCATTTGCATGATTTTATGCTGTGTCCTACTGACACATGACTGGCTGATAAGATAATTGCATGAATGAGTAGACAAGTGCTCATAACAAATACCAATATATTGCAATATTACGCAGGAGGTATTAATGTTATGGCTGTTCGGCATATAGCCAAAATGCTGAATGGTTAACACCCATTGCATTTTAACTGTGATATGGTTTTCCAGTGTTATAAACATTTTGACTTTAAAATGAGCCCTGCCTCATTGGCAAGTGGGAGCATGAGGAAACAAAACTCAAACTGTTTTCTACACAAAGCTCTATTCATAGCGCAAACAAACACATCGCACGATTCAGGAAGATATAGTCAAATAAACAGTAGCTTAATCCAAATAATGCTGGCAGCTGTTCTGTCAGTAAGCACTTTATGACAGAGGTTTTTTTTTATGATATGGAACTTGGATTACAAATTGTATGTAAAGTCAATATTTAACAGTACACAGATGTCTGCACAGCAATTCAGAACAGCCTGTCACTTCCATGAGTTTGCATAGTGATGTACTTTATTGGCAACTGATCTAACACATGGCTTTGGAATGTGGGAAGAAAGTACTAAGAGTTAACCCATGCCGACACTTGGAGAACATGCAAATTCCACAGAGACAGATAACAAATTTGTCAAAATTTCTACCATTCTGAAGAAGTACTAACAGAAGCTTACAGTGACAGTGGTAGTTCAGTAGTTAAGTTTCTGCACTACTAACTGGAGTTTGTGTTTAAATCCTGGTTCCTCCAAGCTGTGCCCTTGAACAAGGCCCTTAACACCACTCTGTTTCCTTTCATAGTCCCCAAACATGCATTTTAAGGTGTAACAATTTGATGGTATGTGTTAGTGTGTGCCTGTGTCCTGCGATGAAGTGTCATGCTGTCTAGGGTTGGTTCTTGTCTTGTGTACTGTACTGCCAGTTAAAGCCCTGGCTCATTCATTGACCCTGAACTGGATGAAGCTGATATGAACATGATTACAGGAATGAATATGGGATCAGACATGGTTATTTATTAATAGTCACAGATTTGTTACTAATATTGTATAAGGTAATTGCTGTATTCTATAAAATATATATTTATGAAATTAGCCAGTACATTGTAACCCAAAAAAGAAAGATCAGTAATTGACTGTTTTTATTCTTTAGACCCTGCAGCATCTGCTTATCATCTGGTTACCCCAAATGGATGCTTTTACTGTAAAACAAACAAAAAATAAATAAAACAAACCATAAATATTTTAAAAAACCTATCTATATGAATATATTTAATTTCAAAGCAAGTAACTTTTTAATCAGGTGGCATGGTGGTTTGGTGGGTAGCACCATCGCCTCACAACAAGAAGGATCTTGGTTCAATCCCAGGGTTGTGCGGTCTGGGCCCTTGTTTGGAGTCTGCATGTCCACTCTGGATACTTCAGTTTTATCTCACAGTCCAAAGACATGTTGCAGTGTTAGGTCAATTGATTACTCTAATTTGGTATTGACTTGCATGTATATAAAAGACCAGTCTTAAGATAACATTGTGTGTGTAATTGAAATGGCCACTGATACCAACAGTGATGTCAAATAAACTAACTGTTTAATCAGCATATTAAACTACTAAATCATCTGTCTAGGATAGATGACATCATATTTCTATGTGCTTATATTTCATTTATATTGTTATATTTTACCATTTCACTAACAAATGAGAAAAAACGGTTGTTGTTGCCCATTAAGCTGGAGACAAGCTGAAAATGTTACAAAACAACCTCTAAAGTGTTTGGACTACAACACATTCAGAAAGATTGTGTAGACAGTTGTAGATCATGTGGACAATGCAGAGGTCTATTTAAAAAGGTTTTGTGGATGGATGTGACCATAATACTTGATGTAGAATTAAATGATAAACATTATGTCTGGTGAAAGATAAACACATCAGTAAAACATGCTGATGGAAGTATTATTGTTCGAGGCTATGTACTACATCTGATTTACAACAGATTGACAGAACAATAAATTCTTGCTGAATAATTAGATCTAATGAAACATGGGTCATACAGCAAGACAACAACCCTAAGCACCCTAAAGTCATAATACCAAATAATGGTTAAAAATGTATAAAGTTTTAGTATGACCAAGTCAAGTATGGAATATAATTCAATAGAAATGTTGTCGAAGACTGAAGCGGGCAGTTCCTGTGGAAAAACCCAAAAGCAACCCAGAGTTGAAGCTGTTTTGTTTGGAATAAATAGGTGACAATTACTCCAAGTAGATTTGCAAGATTGATCAACAGTTACCAGAAATGTTTAGTTTCAATTATTGCTGCACAAGGGGATACTGATACCAGATACTGAAAGCAAAGGTTCTCATACTTATCACTTTTCATAGATATGTAACACTGGATAGTGTTTCTTAATATATAAATGACCAAGTATAATATTTTGTTTGTGTTCTCTTTATCTATTTTTGGGCCTTGCAAAATCTGATTTTAGGATATATTTATGCAGAAATTGTAATGGTTTACACTTTCAAGTTCAACTTTATTATAGGCTGATCTAACCTTAGATAAAGTATTCCATAAAAAAACATATGGTAAAGGCAAACTTTCTGCAAGAGGGTATGGGTGTCATTTGCTTTATGTATTCTATAGTAATGGCATACAAACCTCTTGATGGTCTATTGCACAATCGTAAGTGGCACACAGAATAATCAGATGTCTGTGGTTAACCTTTATTGTATCATTCTTTTTGTCTCTCTAGCCCCATCTTTTGTTTTTGTGTTGTGCTACTGCACTTTACCTTTTCTATCTTCTGTCTGAGCACTAGCTGTGTCTTCTGAAAAAGCAGTGCAAGGTGCTGCATATATATATATATATTATTCTGCAGCACTGCGCCAGGCACGACTTGCCAGTTCATGCAAAAGGATGCAGACTCTGCCAGCGCCCCCACATCAGTCAGCCTCTCATGCTTTTGCCGGTCAGCCAATCAGACTGTATTTTCTCTTTTGCTCCTCCCTTAACCTAGGATGAACCAGCAAGTCTGTGAGACATTACTGACACTGTGTGTGCACCATTTTCCCTAATATAAAACTAGCCATAATTTAAAAGTGTATACTGAGGTGATAAGGTGTCATCACTGCTTACAGGCCTCGCCATGGTTTTCATTTTGGTATTTACCACTTCAGATTCACACAGTGAGAGAGCTTAATTTAAATGAATCATTTTATCCTGCAGCATTAACAGTGTCATGTATTTGTCCTGGCATGGATGGACAGTGTTGTATTTCAAATACATATAATTGAAATATAAGTTACTAATTGTCATTTGTATTGCCTTAAGCATTGATAATTAGTATATATCATGCACAGGTATTTTTCATTTAATGACAATTCAATCAATATCCATTTTTATTAACTTCTTAGGGAAATTATAATAGATTATAAGAGAAAATATTTATCTGTCTTTTAGCTCTAGTCCTTTCAGCCATAAAAAGCTTTTCACCTCAACAGTCAATTAATGCTGTGAATCTAAAAGGAGGGACAGAAGTTTGTGTGCGTGTGTGTGTGCGTGCGTGCATGCGTGTGTGTGTAACCACCTTACCAGTCATGTGCTTGTTAATTTATTCACAGTTGAAATAAAGACTGTTATAACACTGTTGATGGACTTAGAGATTTTATGTTTATTTTATGTTTAAACGTTATTTGTGTTTGTACAGTATGTATGACATTTTGCTAATTGTTTTTAACAAGCCGTAAATGGTTATCCTAAGTGTATGTGCCTGTTGTCACACACGCAAACTGTTCAGCAAGCCACAACAACTCACGCAATCACCTTCGTACTAATAATCACACACACACCTGAATCTCATTTTTGCTTCCCATTTAGATTCTTCGTTTCCACCACACTTCATACCTGGTTTGAATACGCTTCTCTACACCTAAGCGTTTTCTTTTGTTATTACTGACCTACCATGTTTTGACCCTGTTTCTGTCCTTCAACTTTGGTATTGGTACTTTGGTATCGGTTTTGATCTCCTGTACTCGACCTCGGACTGTTTTTGGATACTGTGTTTAGTTCTATAAACATGTCTCTCCGCTCAGCTGCATTTGGCTACGCTTTTCACTCAAGCGTCACAGTTGAATCATATACCATGGAGCCAGCAGCGGCGGATTCAAGCTCCAACTCTGCTCCCGCAATCCAAGGGCAGGTCACTGAGCTACGTGGGCAAAAGAGAAATGGCATAGCACGGACCATTAGAGATCTTCAGAGATTCCTCTGCTTCATTAATTTCTATTGCCGGTCAATTAGAAACTTTAGTAAGACCATGTCGCCTCTCACAAATCTCCTTTGGGACAAGCCTCATCGCCTCCACTGGCACCCGGAGGCAGAGACGGCCTTTAGAGACCTTCACCCAAGCTCCAGTATTGGGGGACACAGATCCCAACCGCCCCTTTATACTCAAGGTGGATGCCTCCTTTATTGGCGTCTGGGCCATACTCTCCCAGCACCTACGGGAACCCTAAAAACTTCACCCCAGCCGAGCGGAACTATGATGTGGGAGATAGAGAACTACTAGCCATCAAATTAGCTCTGAAGGCACTGGCTAGAGAGGGCCCAACATAAGGTGACAGTATTTACAGATCACAAGAAACTGGAATACTTAAGATATGCCAAACGTCTGAACCCCCTGCCAGGCCACATGGGCATTGTTATTCAAACGGGTCGATCTGGCCACCTGGTTTTGTGTCAACCTACTCTAGCTGTGTTCAGAGCAAGACCTTTTGTACTCTTCCAGAGGGTCAGCAGAGTCCACTGCCTGTTCCCCAATGTCCCTGGTCTCACCTTGCTGTGGCAATCTCCCTTACAGGGCTACACCACTATATTGACCATAATGGACCACTTTTCCAGAGCTGTAAGGTTTCCTCAAGTTAACCACAACATTGGAGACACGAAAGGCTTTATTCAGGGGGGTCTTCATGCTGTTTGAGATCCCAGAGGTCATTCACTCAGACCAGGGTCACCTTGGCAGTCCAACAAACAGTGCAAACTGATTAATCAAGAATTAGGGAAGTTCCTGAGGGCCTACTGCAGTCTTAACCCTGCTGACTGCTGACTTCCTCCTCTGGGCCAAGATCGTCCAGAACTCTCTGTGCTATTCGTCAACTGGTTTTACCACTTTCCTATGTGTCCTTGGGTTTCAACCCCCATTAGCCCCTTGGGTTTCAAGCCTTTGGACGCTCCTGCCTTTGATGCCTGGTTTGAGAGAAGCAAGTAGGGACTCAAGTACACCAGCAGATCTCCCAAGCTATCCGGAGATACCAGGCCAAAGCAAACTGACGGAGAAGCCAGGCAATCGAGTCTGGATCTTGACCTGCAACCTTCGGATTCTGGGGAGTCATAAATTGCTGCTTAAGTTTATTGTGCCTTTCAAAATTGCAAAAAAACTGAACATTGTCACTTACTGTCTCACTCTACCAGCTCACATGTGCACTCCCCCAAGTTTCTCCCTTCTTAGGTTCACAGTCGATGGTCCACTGGCAGTAGCACCTCTGGTCCAGCCACCACACATGGAGATCGATGGTGCCCCCACCTCTTCGATTCACTGCCTGCTGGACTCTAGGAGGCGTGGCTGATGTCTTCAGTATCTGGTGGGCTGGTAGGGCTACGGTCCTGAGGAACGCTGCTGGGTGGACTCAAAGGATATCCTGGAGCCCCTCCTCGCCCAGTAAGTCCACACCAGCCACCCGGACCGCCCTGCCCTCTGCGCCCATCCTTGCAAGTTCGCCACCACCAGGCAACCCGTGAGGGCTCGTCCTCCCTCACCTTATACAGGTCCTTTTGGGCCACTGTCCCACTTTTAGATACTGTTTTTGCTCTTTGGATACGCTTTTCGCTCAAGCATTACACTTGTCCTTTTGTAAGAAGGACTCCTTTTTTTTTCTCCTTTCACTGCCTGTATACTTTCTCTAACCTATCATTATATACATTGCTTACAAAAATTACGGGATATTTCAAAATGCATCGATTTTATAAAAATAGATTACAAAAATAAGCATTTGATTATTATTTATTAAACAAGATCATCAGAAAAGCAAATTAAATGTCAAAGAAAGTTGTTCAATAACGCAAATTAGATGAAAACTCAGTTATGGTGATTGAGTAGTAAGTGATATATTCATGGTGTGAGCATTATAACTTGGTTCACATTCAATTGTTGAGTCTCTGTCTCAACTGCCTGATCTTCCCTGTTGTTTGTATTGCTGTCTATCAATGTATTTTTGGCTTCAGTCAAACAAAAGTGTGAGACCAATTATACTCTTACATGTTATGGCTACACAGGGTAATAACAGAGCATTAGTGTATTTTGTATTATAACTGTGAATTTGTATGAAATAAAAAAGGTTTAGCATGTGAATAACAGTTTAGGCTATTTTGCTCACATAAAAGGCATGTCTGCTGTTTTCACCTGATCCGTTATATCCTTACATAATTATCTTTCTGTATAAATGCTGTACTGGTGCACATATTAAGGCGTGTTTGCAAGAATGGGAGAAAATATCACCTGAAACATTAAATCGCTTGGTATCTTCTGTGCCAAAACATAATTTAGTAAAAAAAAATAGTTTTAGAATATACATTTAGTGTAGTGAAAAGTAATGAGAACATTACAAAGTGGTAAATGCTAACTTTTTTTGAATGTGTTGCAGTCTTGAAATACAGGAATATATGTTTATTAACAAATTAAATTAAGCTGACCAGACAAACCATTAAATTATATATATATATATATGTGTGTGTGTGTGTGTGTGTGTGTGTGTGTGTGTGTGTGTGTGTGTGTTTGTCGGGAAGGAGCTGCACTCATCGCCTGTAGTATTGCCCATAGTCTTATGACAGGATTTGTTAGGGGCTGACTACCCAGAGCAGGGGCCAGGCAGCGGGCCCCTAGGCTTAACAAACTGTCTGC
>JAVSBV010000086.1:6282151-6297394 GCA_033117975.1 Parotocinclus spilosoma | reverse complement strand
ACTTTTTTCACATGGTCATAATGGGGTATTTTGTGTAGAATTTTGAGGAAAGAGATTAATTTAATACAATTTGGAATGTAACATAACAAAATGTGAAAAAATGAAGCGCTGTGAATACTTTCTGGATGCACTGTATACTGTGGTGATCAGTAACAAAGTGTTGTACTGTATAAATACCAGTTTTAAATATTTCTACTTATATTATTTAAGGCTTGTACCTTCACTGCACTATAATTTAAAGTAAAAATGTGTATTTTCAACTCAGTTACATTTATGAAAAACACAAGGAAAAGTGAGTACAGAAAAATTGTAAAATATCTTTATAACCATATTACATGGTAGCAGTTTAATACCAAAATATGTTTACAAGAATAGCTTTGTAATTAACCGTAGTCTTATCTGTATCATTTATACTCATGGATATGACTATACTTATCCCAAAAAAATGACTGCACTTTGTCTTGGGCAAGACTTAAACCAAATGTATTCATAGGGAATACAACATACATGTTCAGCACAATTTCCAGCAGTGTTGTGATACTATCACTAGTAAGGCCTTTATCAGAAATGTTAACCTTTCTCTCTTACTTGGATTTCTGACTGCTTTCTTGAGCTTTGCTTTAAGAGAACCTAATCTGGCAGACTATTCATCACTCAGCAGCTTTCCTAGAGGTTGGCAGGCCAGGCTCACCTTACACTGAACCCACTTAAACACATATCTGCATGTACAAAGTGGCACTGTGACCGATGAAGGAACTTAGAAGAATGCTTCTGATGTGAGAGCACAAATCCACCTAGCAGTTAAGGTCATGTTTGCAGTATCCCTACTCTACCTGGCCACAATTTGTTGCCAAGAATGTCTCATTAGTATTCATTGATTTATTCATTGAGTCCTCTTATTATGTACCATTTGAAGTTCTTTGTCATTGCCTTCAGAAATAAAGACCGTTGACTATTGTTAAATTATGTTTCGTTGATATTGCATAATTCCAATGAGCAGAATTATTAAACGGTCATATTTCAAGGAGTATTTAACCTTCTGCATATGATAGAGCGTTTATTAAGAGCAGTTTTGCCTGAGCACCACAGCTCCACCTACTGGATAAATTAAGCAACTGCATCATCTACAACTGCAATCGTTTGACAAACATTATTCGTGTACGCATTATGTAGGCTAATCTATTGCTTAATATTTTTTTCAATACACCTTTCATTTACAGAACTGTCTATCACTCACTGGCAGTTTTCACATGGTTCGTCTTGAATAACTATGATCAACCATGCATTCAAACGTTCATTACAACCCCAAATAAGTAATAATAGAAACAGTATAAAAATGCAATTACAAAAAAATGCAGTATTCCTTACAAGTACTTTTATTGTATTGCAAACTTTATGAACCCATGATAGTTGTTAGATAGATGTTTGTTATATAGATGCTTTGTCTGATCAACTTCATTTTATTTGTTAATAAACATCAATTTCTGTATTTCAGGCCTGCAACACATTCCAAACAAAGTTAGGATGAGGTAAAAAGTACATTTCTGATTTTATTTACGGACATGTGATGTCAGCAAGTTATTATAACCATGAATGGTACAAAAGGCATGTTTGAGGAGCAAAGATGGGCAAAGGATCCCAAGTGGTCAAATAATGTGTGAGAAAATTTTGAAAATGTTCCTCAAAGAACGATTGGAAGAGATTTGCATATTTCAGTTTTGGTCTTGGCTTTTTATTAATTGAATTTGTTTTGTATTGTCTTGTTGACATTATCTGGAGGTATTTCCTTAGTGCTATGCCAATACTGCAATTCGTATCAAAATTAGATTAGTTTTAATAACATAAAATACTGAAAACATGACATTGAGTTTAAAACATTTTATTGCGATAAAGTATGAATAACTAAATAATAAAAATATGCTAACTTAGTGATCAATCAAAAAGGACTCATATAAAAATATCCTTACTCTAGGCCATGCTATATAAACTCTTACGATACTACTGCTTGCAGATGTATATTGATGTATTTTTTAATCACCTGCCTGTCTATAACCTTGCGCTCCAATATCACCACCCCCTTCTATCCAGGCACACAGTCAGTTTGGTTCTGTGTGGTCAATGAGGATTTTAATGCTAATGATATTCAGTGAGCTAACAAAGAGAGACAGCTCTCATGGAGAACCCCCCTCTTTAGTACACAAACATTCAGAGAAAAACACACCACCTGCCACCATAGTGCACTTATTAAGCCTGGTGTTTAAAAGGTCGATGACTATTTTTAGTCATTGCTGGACAGATCTAGGTAGAATATATTGAATAATATGCTGGGTGAAACCAAATAATTGAAAATATTCATCCAGTAATTAAATGTTAATTTAGCTTTTAAAATGTATTAAATATAATTAGTTAAAAACTCATCACTAAGAACAAACATCATTTTTTACTCATACCATATAGCATACATTCAAATAATTCCCTCATTAACAGCTGGCATTTTATACCATTATATTACTGACACTAAACACAAGATCACAAAGGGGCCTAGTGCTCTGCTACACTGACAAAAGTGCCCATTGTATGTTGATTAATGTTTTCCTCACCTCTCAGCAGACTCTTTATCTTGCTGTAGTTTGTAATACATGATTCATGTTAGCATCTTATGTAGTAGCATTGCATATACCAGTGGAAAGGGGCTAGATGTACAGTAGATGGGGGTATGATTGGAGCTGATTCTATGAGATGGAGACTGCCTTGAAGCACCGCCTTCTCGGATCATGCAGAGACTAACTATTGTGATGTGAACCAGTGGCACACCATTGCCCATCTGTCCAGCCTGAACTGACACACATTGTCATATTCATTAGGCAAACCACAATCTGCTCCCTCTTGCTGACACTCCTCCCCTACCTGGCTCCAGACCATCTGGGCTCTCATCCTCATTCCCCCTTTATCTGAGGAAAATGATACTGTTAAACTTTTTATTGCATTACAAAAATAGGGCCATTTGTCAAGTTTTCCTCTTATTCAAGATTAGTACTATGTTTACATAAAGGAACATGCATTTTAGCACCAGATAAAAAGTCTAAATACAGAAACTGAAGTCTGCCATCTATCTGAAACAATGAAAATGCTGTTGGCCAAAGTTTCTCCTTTCTCACCACATATGGTTCACTGACTGCTGGTATACTTTTTTCAAGCTATTCTTACCAAGCTATTGGTAATTGTAATCTTTGTTTTTCTGACAGCTATCAAAGACAATTTATCATAATACAGTTTGAAAACTTTGATAACTAGCTGTCAACTGACTGAAAGTAAACTTTTAATAGACTGCACTGGACTGTGCTATTTTTTGCTAGTATTTGATAAGTATTTGTAAACTGTTACTGTGGGTGTAGTTTATCTGCAACTGAATCCTAAATGGCATTTTCTGTGGGTTTGCAGTGAAATTTAGGGTCTGAACACCTTTGTGTTTTACCCTATGCTGAAAGAATAGGACATAATTAGGAAGGTATTTAGGATTTGCTCCACATGTTTATAAACAGTTCTGAGTACAGATGCATTATATTATACACTCCAGACAAGCCTGTGAGAGATGTGTTCAGAATGTTTAAGCTAACCAAATGCACAATTACACTGCATTAACATGGACACTGTGATCTCTGCACATCACTAAGTTATCATCCTACATATTCAAAGGATAGTGCATTGTACATACAAACCACCGTCTCAAGCATTGTCTGTTTTATCTGAGACAGCATGTATAATAGTAAGAGGAGATCGGATAAAGAATTTCAGGCACTGCAAATCCTGGAGTGTCCACCTTCAACCCTTCAACTTTGCCTTAGTTAGGCAGCCAATGTGTGATTAAGGTAAGGGGTGGAGCGAGGGCTGCACTTCACCTGTAGTAAATACAGCATGCTGAATAAAGAGCTTAACTGGGATTGTGGGTTCTGTGCCAATGAAACAGTCAGAAAGTAAGACATCCAGCCTGGCAATTGACTGAAGCAACAGGATCAGGCACTTAAAGTGTGACATGCTGTTACCTGGCTCGATACCTGGCCAAGGCTCCAGTCACAACCCCCCACCTCACCCCTTCCCCCCTTCTCTTGCTGGTGCTCCTCCCACCATTCATGCTGAAAGATTAGATTGCCTTTTAAGGGAATGGCTGTCACAGACTTGCAGTAAGCAGCACTTAATTCCCCTTCCTTCTGTATTGTTCCCCCCCCCCACCCCGTAACCTATAGCTCCAATCCTCCATCCCCATCCTCTGTGATCAAAGCCTTCATACTGCCCAGAGGCAACTCAGCAGGAGAGAAATTCATCATGTACAGTTTATGGAATTAAATACCATAAAGACTATGAAAACATGATGATGCAAAGAAGGTCAAAACAAAACACTTAACACTTTGTTAAATTTGGACCACTTATACTTTTTATACCATTTATGGGATTATATACACAAACAATTGCCCAGTTCTAGTCACCCAGAGCCGGATATAATTCCCACTGTTGTAAGTGATGTACTGGGCAGGAAGAGAAAATCTTAATGGGGTGGGAGAGATGAGCACAACCTCTCATATGGTGAAAAGCTACACTGAAGTGCTCATCAGAACTGATGTCTAATTCCCACCCATTTTAAAAGCATGAGGTTAGTCCCTGCTCCCTTAAAATGCCCCTGACTGACCCTGCATTAACTGTTGAATCTAGTCTAAGTGGGAAAGAAGCGTTAATGAAAGAGTGATGGAAAGCAACTCTAATTCGAGATCTTATAAACAGCAAAAGCTTTGAAACCCTGATTTGATGCCACATCTGAATTGAATTTCCATGGAATTTCCATAAGACATAAGACAGACCCCTAAGTTCAACAGATTTATATGAAAATGCATCCTTACTGAATTTTATATTTTGTTTGTACTCAGCAATTATCGCTCAGTGTTGGTTGATTTGTGCGATATATGTTGCATTCAGTGAAAATTCCCATTGAGGTATTCCCATTTTAATTTCATTTACACCATTGTTCAAAAAAAGTTGTTCTTTTCCCTTTAGAATTAGTGTGGGAAAGTGTTTCTTGTTTAAATACATTTTTTCAAAAAAAATCTTTATCACTGACATGGTTGTGCTAACGATCCTTTCACACTTCAGTGAGGGGTTATTTTCAATTCTAGTAATTCAAGTATGTATTCTTATCACCTAAAGCACAAGAAAAAAGGAAGTCAACCATTAGAAGACTGTTTTTTATAATAACAGGAAACTGATGCTTTTGTAGATTGGTCATCATTTTTCTTTGTGACTTTCTCATATTTTATTTACACTCATACAGTGAGCAGGTTCTGTTTGTAGTATCTAACTGGCTACTAATGGTCACTTCTTTCTGGAAGCATGACTGAAGCATTTGCCATCAAGTTACAGTTGCGTGCCACAGTGTAAATATGATCACAGTGTCTATGTTAGTCAAAACAAAGCCTGTTTAGATTATTAGGAGAACAATGAATATATCGGAGAAACTTGAACGTGCATAGGCAAGCACTTAATTTATTCAAGTAAATAATTAATCTCTGCAGGTCTTTCAATACTGAATTAAAGTCCATAGAATTAATTACTTTAAAGAGCAAGTTGTGTCAAGGTGTGTCATCCTTGTATATGTATCTGTCCAAAACTGTATTTTATACATACACACACACAGACATATATATGTGTATGTGTGTACGTCTAGTACAGCTCTATACTCTTTCCTACAGATTTAGTACCAGGAAGTAGTTGAAACGCTTAACTGACTCTCTTTAACTACCCTAAAAGGACTACTGTATTTATGTCAGTCTTTTACTTTAAAATAATAAAGAGTTTAACTTTTAATAAAGAGTTTTATAAACAAGCCAAACTAATACAACAGTTTAAGTTGAAGTGCACATGTCCCAGAGTGCTTAGCGCACTGGGGAGGAGAGAATCACGCCCTCTGAGTTTCAGTGAAACACAGCAGTCTGACTGTGTACTCACTAAGCCTCTGTGCTTTGATGACTAAGTTTGGCAATATCTACCTGCTGCTCCTGTCCATATATGGAACATGAGACAGGAGAAAAACAAAGAAGCTCCACCCAAAGGCCTAGAACAGGCAATTGTTTGTTATCTAAACATTGTAAAGATGGGAGGGCATGGGAGTGATAAAGTCAGGTAGGAATGGTGTTACATGCATATGTTTGGGAGGAGTTTTAAAAAAAAACAAAAACTAAGAAAACACAAACGGAAATTGTATGCTGATGGTAATTGTATTAATTCTGTGTGTACTGGGATGTGGACAGGGTAGAACATACAAACAAGGACAGCCATACAAGTTGAGCTACACAAGTCATCTTCCTGACTATATAAGGCTAAAAACTGTCATTTGAGGACACTTCCTCTTTATACACTGTGATGTAAATCACCAACACCCAAGATGACACTCAAATTGAGTAGGAGCACCAGTATCTATACAACTGAACCAGAAGAATGAAAACATCAAAATACAAGTAATCTCCCAACAGTTGACAAAATGATCAGAACTATTAAAAGAGGTTATTCGAAAAGTCATATAAACCTACTTAAGGCTGCCAAATAGATGTGAAAATCTTCACTGATTAAAATTCTCTAAGATTGCATAGCAAGCACAACTTCATTCATTTAAGTCAACCGTTTCAATCTGATTTCCTTGAGAAGGTCCCATGTGACACAGGCCTTGAATTCCTGACATTGTTACCATGTGACACATTTAAAGATTTCCTTTTATGGTGGTTGCTGTTACAATCGCTAGAGGGTGAGGCCTCAACACTGCCAAAGTGCATGAATGGTCTTAAACGTATGACTTTAAGGAAATAAATATGACATGGTTAGGACAACATAAACTACTCTATATGTTTTCACTGCCTGATAATAATGTAAAATACTTTAAAATCACATATCTGTGCCAATCAAACTTCCTGGTTTCAAACAAAGATCAGTCAGTGAACTATTTCAAGTTTGACTGATGTTTGCCATCTCTGTTTTTGAAAAATGACTTAGAAAGAACAACACTGCTTATACTTTTTAAAACCAGACAAAATCAATAACCTAAACCCCTGGTATAGGTCAAACCCAACAGAGTACACAGATGAGGCAGTTGTTTATAGTGTGATAATTGAAGCAGCCTGTGTATAGGGCAGTGTTGTCTTTTCCCACTGCAATGTGAGGCTGAATTAAGAGCAGTCGGCACATGCAGCTCTACATTCCAGTGCTTGCCAGGCCCCTTTCCAGCTTTACATAGCTGAATAAGATTTCCTGTACCAACTTGTAGTAAGATGTATCCATGTGTAGTTTACTTCCGCGTTTAGAATGCTTGTCATTCCCTTATTTGGCAGCTTAAAACGGACAATAGATGAGAACTGTGCAATGAAATCTGATACTTTCTGAGGTATTTACCAAATGTTGCCATTTACTCATGCCAATATATGATAATGTATTTAACAGACAATTAGGTGAGACCTTAGGCATAAACCAATGTGTAAAAAATGTATAGTCCAAACAGTTGTGCTGATGGAAAGGCGGATGGCATATGCACAAAATGTTCTTAGACAGATACAGATGCTGGACCATGGCATTGCAGTATCACAGAGCAGAGCTGAGAGAACAGATGATGAAGAATGGCACACCTTGGGCTCTGTCACCAAACACAACATGATGTCATGTTCCACTGGTTCTTCTTGTTATCAATTATTGTATTAATCACAAAGTAACTGGATTGACTGCCATCCTAAATTCCAATGAGAAACTATAGCAGAACTTATATATACCCAGACTTATAATTTGTATAATAGTGTGAGTTACACTGAAAAGTACAAAAAAATATACAAACGCACAGATGTACAAGTTACAATCCTAACATGCTGATAAAATCTTGGTCATGACATGCAGAAGCTAAGCTGAATAAACGTTCTAAAAATATTACAGCTACCGAGTCATGCCCATCAAAATACCTATACCTCACTCTAAAAATAGTTAAATTCTGCAGTGTTAGCAATTGGGGTATAAGAATTTAGCTTGATACTGGCTAAATGCGATGTAGCCTCCCCCATAGACTCCCCCAGAAAGGTAGCCTCCCCCATAGCCAGATGGTGAAGGAGCATTAGCAGAAGCAGGCTTGACAACCAAAAAGGTATTTACTTATCTGCAGCCACCCTATAAAACACCACCACTCCAAAAACAAATATAAAAACTGAAATGTAAATGTAAAAGTAGCTTAATGCTATGTGCTGACCTTAAATACATATAAACTGGTTGTAACAAGAGTGTTCATAATATCTTAATGTTCCCATCTACGTTTATAGCCAATGATCTAACTTTGAATATTATCTACTCAGCAGTGATTGTTCTATACAAGATCTCCCTGCCCTGGACAACATGGTTTTTCACTAAATGCAGTAGACACAATAGCTATCATGTTAAAGTGAAATGAGTATGGCACATAGTGACCCCACTACAAATCACAACAGGTGACAAGTCCAACTTGGAAGTGTCAACATGCCAAAGACAACTTGAGAAAGGCAAACTGGTGAACTTAGTCTCTCCACACCTTGTAAATCCTCAGAGCCATAAGTTGCAACTTTGCTACTCTGACAGCTATCACTTAGTAGAGGAAATGGAACTGTGACACGATAACAGGATCAGAACCACAATTGATGAGTGAAAAAACATATATGAGGAAGTTTCTTTGTGGTAATTATCATATCCTGTTTAAGGAGGTGTAATCTTTTAACCTAATGCCATGTTTACAGTGGTGTGGTGACAGTGATGTTTAAGATGGAAATTAAATACTGCATTCCAATTTCAGTTGTTATGCATAACATTAGCTAAAAAGTTGTTACACTGAAAAAAATCTCTTTGAACTTTGACGTTTATTTAAGAAAATGAATTTAATGGGCAGAGGGATTGGGGTGGAGGGTATACATCTGGGCCATAGACTAAGGCTTATGCGAATATGCAGGCCAGCTGTGAAAGTAAAATGTGACTTCTTTTTCCTGACTTGATTTAAAAGCTCTATATAGCCAGTCAAAATGCACATTTAAGTGATTCAAAAATCAATGTACTACAGCAGCGCTACCAATCAATTCTCAATTTACCATCACTAGGGAGTTCTGTTGCAGCCTGGGTTGCTAAGAGGGCATGTTAGGAGAAAGGGGGAGGGTGGCATGTGCTTCTCTACAATACTTATGAATGTTATTGATAAATGATATCCTACTTTCCATGATAACAATAATAGATAGTCATTGGTCACTTGATCATGGGACTAGAGCCTTTATATCATTAACTATAGACAGGTGCTTTTACTTAGAAGCTGCCTTCACAAAATGTTTTCAACAGGGTATGTTAAACATCAATAATATAGTAACACATATGCAGTAGAATGAACTGCTGGAAATTTGTTTATTGGAAATTGAATGCAGGTTAAGTACCTACAGTACCTAAGTAACTACAATAGGATGGTGGGTAAAATCCTACAACGATCAATACAAAAGGGTGGTGGTCTTCAAATGAGATGACATGCATCTGCTGTAACAGAATCCCCAGCCCAAGTTTCCAAAATCAAGACAAAAGGGACAATGAAAAATGGATAACTAAAATGTCCAACACTGCTACAGACACGGGAATACTGAAGAAAAAAAAGTGTGTAAATGCTAATCAATAAAACTATACTTTTTACTTGCTAAAAGCACATACACTTATAGATTTAAATCCACTGTGTGAAAAGGGGATGGACATGTGGGAGCCAAAATGGTTTGGGGGAGGGCTGCCAAAGTTTTTCCTGTAGTCATGTAAATTCTTTTTCAGGCTATAAAATCATTAAACTATAATGGTGATATAGAACAGGTCAATCCAATGATCTGTCTGGATTTAAGGAAGCTTTGCATACAGGGTGGCATCAGAAAGCAGACTGGCATAATCAGCTGTTTGTTACATTATACAACATGAAATTGTAAAATGCTTATCATGAAGCAATTGATAAGACCGTATCAAGCTCCACATAAGATTTTACAGCACATAACAAGAGGACATTTAAACAATCAAACCTGGAATATGACCATATTTACGTAATTTTAGCTCACCTATTGTTTTTTTGGAAGTGTGATTAACTGTAATACTCTGGTTGGAATAAATGATTGAACATCAATAAAAATTCTAACTGGATTAGAAAACGCCTTCTCAAAGGCTAAAAAATACACATCTCTGCTACTAACTTCTACAGTCAAGCTATTAGTCTTAGTCCATGTTCATAATAAGAACCGAATCATCCATAAATTGCATTCAATTTCATCTAGCATATTAATAATTGTAAACACAGTAATCTAATCGTCAAGAAGAATGAGAAGAATAATGTCTGCTTAAGCCTTTTGTATACTGGAATGTAAACACCTACTGCTCATTTAGCCCTACAGGCCTATTTAGTTGTTTATTTAAAAAATCAAAGAAATTGGAAATGAAAAACACAATGAAATGGGATCGGCCCGCCAAACGAGGTCCCAACGAAAGGTGTTTCATATGAGACTTTTATACAAATAGGACACATTTCAGAAAGGTTAACTAGGCCTCTTTTCCTGTGAAAGCTTAGTTTCCCCTTCTTTTACTCTCAAGTTGCAAGAAGCCAGTGTAGCAATGTGCACCCGACAGCCGGGTGTGTGACGCTGGACCAATCAGAGCGCAGGGCTCCGAAAGATTACCTTATATGGCTAGAGCCGGGCAAGCAGAGTGATATAAAAGCGGACGCCCGGCTCTCCCACCTCACTTTGAGCTCCTCCATACGCAGCTAGTGCGGAATATCATCTGCCCAACTAAATTTCTTAAAGCCGAGAAACCCAAAACCTAAGGTAAGTTTTTATTTTTTTTTATCTTAATGATGTTTCTGTATGCATAAGTAAATTAATTAATTGGCTATTATTTAAAAGTATTTATACTTGAAATGCTGTTTGTTGTAAGTTGTTGAACTGTGAAGTTAATGAATAAGCAAAATATTTCTTTGTTAGCTTTAAGGTGGTACGTCCAAAGCTGACGTTATTAAAAGTAATTGTAACAAATAACTGCGAATTTAAATTAAATTTAATTCTGACCTACTTGGGGTAGGTTTATCACAAAGTGTAGTGTACGGTTCTATATGTAATTAAACGATTGAGTGAAATAGAATCAGGGTACGGTTAAGATTCTTGGTGGCTTGGCTGCAGCAGGGTGCGACCTACTTGGTGAACGTTACTCCCGGGCTAAGTAGCATGCTAGCCGGCGTTCAACGAGCAGCCCAGTCATTGTTAGCATACATGGTGCCACTGAGCTACAAAAGGAATATGTAGAATTTGTATTTGGCCCAACAATGCCGTGTAAGCACCGTGAGCCAGCATTTAAATATTACAGCGCAGCCTTTTTTGAATGAAGTCGACCGTTGGAGTTCAAGGTGTGGCCATTATCATGTGGCGCATTAATGGTATGCTGTTAATGTGGCTATAGCACATGGCTTTCTAGTTTAATTTGTAAAAACTTGGCTTTGAAACCAAGTCGACGGCTTTTACTGAAATGCAGTAGAAATCCGTCATGACTGAGTTTAGTCGGTTGACGCGTAAACCCATAAAACAGGCTTTAAAACGGCATGGAGACGAAGTTGTTCAGGGTGTGGCACTGAACATGAATTTCAAAGGCCGCTGCTTCTATTGACGCTTTCTGCTCTGGCTGCACGCCACACTACCGCCAAGCGTAAGTGGCTCAAACATTGCCTTTTATGGTAATAGCGAGAGAGCGGAGGTACTTCCTTTGTCTGGCGGGTTTGTCCTGGTGCGCATTGTTCTGCTCGAGCTCCACCTAGTGGCCAGATAACGAAGTGCATACTCAAACGGAAGCGTTAGTCACGTGTTAACGTGGCGCACTCATGCTAACCGCTCCCCACTCTACTTTGTAGTTCAGCCATGGATGATGAAATTGCCGCACTGGTTGTTGACAACGGATCCGGTATGTGCAAAGCTGGATTCGCTGGAGATGATGCTCCCCGAGCTGTCTTCCCATCCATTGTGGGTCGCCCAAGACATCAGGTATGTGCATAGCTTTTTGCATTTCCTCTAATTTCTTTTTAAGTTGTGCCCCAGCCAACTTAACAGTTGTGAACTGAACTAATTTGCCTTTTTTGTTGTTACAGGGTGTGATGGTTGGTATGGGACAGAAGGACAGCTATGTTGGTGACGAGGCCCAGAGCAAAAGAGGTATCCTGACCCTGAAGTACCCCATTGAGCACGGTATTGTCACAAACTGGGATGACATGGAGAAGATCTGGCATCATACCTTCTACAACGAGTTGCGTGTTGCCCCTGAGGAGCACCCTGTTCTGCTCACTGAGGCTCCCCTGAACCCCAAAGCCAACAGGGAAAAGATGACACAGGTTGGTTCTTAATAGCTGTTCGGTCTCTTCTGTACCAGCCACACTTTCTGTCACTTCCGATTCATTCCTCCATTCATTTTCTACAGGCTCTGTCTACTCTGAACTCGAGTTTTTTCCCCATCTGCTAGAACCAGCAGGTTATTGCCTGGTTTTTATGCACTTTTGTGGTTATTGCACATGTGCTTTCTTTGCACTCTGTCCTCTTCCTTACTTGAGCTGACTCTGCATGGTTTGCTGTGACTGTTTAAATGAGCAAGGACTAACACCATTTTTTTTTATATTCCAGATCATGTTTGAGACCTTCAACACCCCTGCCATGTATGTGGCTATCCAGGCTGTGCTGTCCCTGTATGCCTCTGGTCGTACCACTGGTATTGTGATGGACTCCGGTGATGGTGTTACCCACACTGTGCCCATCTATGAAGGTTATGCCCTGCCCCATGCCATCCTCCGTCTGGATTTGGCTGGCCGTGACCTGACTGACTACCTCATGAAGATCCTGACCGAGAGAGGCTACAGCTTCACCACCACAGCTGAGAGGGAAATTGTCCGTGACATCAAGGAGAAGCTCTGCTATGTTGCTCTTGACTTCGAGCAGGAGATGGGCACTGCTGCATCATCTTCCTCTCTGGAGAAGAGCTATGAGCTGCCTGACGGACAGGTCATCACCATTGGCAATGAGAGGTTCAGGTGCCCTGAGGCTCTCTTCCAGCCATCTTTCCTGGGTAAGTACAACAGTACAAGTCAATTACAGTATTCGTTGTTTCTGGAGAGACCGTCTAATGTGCAACTGTTCCTCAGGTATGGAGTCCTGCGGAATTCACGAGACCACCTTCAACTCCATCATGAAGTGTGATGTGGACATCCGTAAGGATCTGTATGCCAACACTGTGCTCTCTGGTGGTACCACCATGTACCCAGGCATTGCAGACAGGATGCAGAAGGAAATCACATCCCTGGCCCCTAGCACAATGAAAATTAAGGTGAGCTTGTCCCTTTGACTTGGCATGGTTGAAGTGCCCAGTTTAAGTCTTGTGATTTTTAACCAGTGGTGTTGTCCCTGCAGATCATTGCCCCACCTGAGCGTAAATACTCTGTCTGGATCGGAGGCTCCATCCTGGCCTCCCTGTCCACCTTCCAGCAGATGTGGATCAGCAAGCAGGAGTACGATGAGTCTGGACCCTCCATCGTCCACCGCAAATGCTTCTAAACAGACTGTTACCACTTCATGTCGACAACTGCGCAGAGAATCTGAAACGACAACATTGGCATGGCTTTTGTTATTTTTGGCGCTTGACTCAGGATCTAAACTGGAACGGTGAAGGTGACGGAAATGTTTTTTGGCAAATAAGCATCCCTGAAGTTCTTTAATGCATCTGAGGACTCAAAGTACTTTTTTGGTTACTTTTTAGTCATTCCAAATGTTTGTTAAATGCATTGTTCAACACTTATTTGCCTCTATGAAGGCTACCCAGAAAGTGGGAGCATACTTAACATGTAGTATTGCTTGTATGTAAATGATGTAACAGAAAACAATGTCTGGGTTTTTGTACTTTCAGCCTTAATCTTAGTCTCTTTTGTTTGTGTTACAAAATGGAAATACAAAGCTTTACCTTTTCAAAATGTAAAGGTTTTCATTCCCCTTGGACAATGTACAAGCTGTATGGAACATGGTGGTGCCAGACACTTGGCGGGGCCAACCTGTACACTGACTAATTCAATTCCAATAAAAGTGCACACGTAAGACATCCAAACTTTGTTATTGTTTTATTCAACCCTTGTGTTCATAATACTAAAGCAGTGAGTTCCTGTTGAAATATTTGGTGTTAATGTTTGAAATGGTCAAATTACCAGTAACTGGAAACTTTTTAAACTGGGTTGGGGTAACATGCCAGATGAACTTAACACAACACACCCTACAGGAGAGAAACGCCAGGTTTAGATAAATCGTTACTATAATTGTACTTTGACCTTTCTGCAGTTTTAGGTAGCACTTGAATTTGCCTTGAGCTACACTTATTAATTTAGTGGTACGATTCAAAGCAAAGACAGCTATTATTCTAATCAATAGCTAACAGATAAAGCTGTTTAAAGCCGTTCTACTTGTACTAACTACGGTTCCGAAAAGGCAACTTGTCTTCGAGTTATGCCAATTTGGCAGCTCTAACAGCAGATGGCGCTGTTCTCATTCAGAGCGCCCATCTGCGTTATGTATTCAGACAACTGCAGTCATGTACCAGCAAACAGGCTCCACTAGGCTGTACAATGCCAGTGTTTCCTCATTGGGACCGAATGAAAGATCGCACTGACACAAAAGTGTAAATATGGAGCTAGGCTCACAAACCACTATTTTGGTTACATGGGGAAAGTTTGTTGCTCTAGTTACATATTATTTACCCCAAGCTGCGCTCTGACAGCACTTAAAATATGACGTTAGGCTCAGCTTGTCTGTGTTGTAAGAAAGTGCTTTATTCGGCAGTTGCATGCTTCTAACCAAACCTGGTGCCTGATAAATTTACAATCGTTTGTAAAGTGACATTTCAACTTAGAACTCACTAAGTGGAAGTTAACACACAAATTCAGTTCAATGCTAACCACATTCTATAGAAGTGAACCTGTAAAACAATTTAATAAGCAATCTGCAAAGTACTTAGATACATATTTATTGTTTGATCCTAGTTAGGGTCGCAGGAAAGCCGGTGTCTAGGCAGCGGACAAGGCAGAAACAACCCAGTCCATTGTAAGGCACATATAATCAGACACGTTTACACACCAGGGACACTTTGGAAACACAAATTAAGATACACGAGTACCCAGAGAAAACCCAT
>JAVSBV010000086.1:6241079-6270530 GCA_033117975.1 Parotocinclus spilosoma | reverse complement strand
GAGAGAGAGAGAGAGAGAGAGAGAGAGAGAGAGAGAGAGAGAGAGAGAGCGAGCGAGCGAAAGAGACAAAGAGAGAGCGAGAGAGAAAAACACCTTACCTCTGACCACTGTCCCAGGGTAGAGGCAGCGATACTGCTGGCTCCAGTAGGCTGCAATCCGTGTTCCCTGAGGCAGGTATCTCACTGAAGGGGGCTTTACATCAATAATCTGCATAATGAACCGTATGTAAGAGAACCCATTTCGCATTTCACAAGGGCAACATTACTGACCTGACCGAACGATCACCTAGGAGACATGTAGTACACTAGTGGCTCACTGCCAAGACTAACAATCAGAAATAACAAGCAAAAGTGGCAGATAATAGAAGGGAAAGCTACTCAGGAAGTCTTACGGACCCCCCAGCTTCGTTACTCCGTACACTAGGACAAGCATGCGGATCATTAGCGAGTGGCAAGGACTTTTGTGGAGTACTTACCGCTTCCTGCAACAGCTGCTCCAGGCAGTAGATGTGAGGCCTGTTCCCCCGCTCTCCCTCAACTACCACACTGTATCTGCAAGACACAAGCCACTGATGTTAGCACATAACTACCCAACTCAGCCTTGCATGTAAGACAGCTCCAGCAAATCAATTTACACATTCACACAGATATGGAAAAAGAACATCTTACATAGAGTACACATCAAACAAGCAGGCACAGTTCACTAGTGGTTAAGGTACTGGACTCTAGACCTGAAGGTCCAAGGTTCAAATCCCACTTCTGCCAAGCTGCAATAGTTTGGCCCCTGAGCAAAGCCCTTAACCAATGATTGCTCTCTTTGTAAGACTATATCAGTTGTAAGTCGCTCTGGATAAGGGCATCTGCTAAATGCCATGAATGTGAATGTAATGCCAAATATTAACACCATAGTTAATAGAAACTTGCATATACAAATAGACACTGAACCTTATGGTGTATGGAGAATGCAAGGGAGTGTAAAATAGATTTGGAAGAATGGAACATAGGCCCCACAGCATGGAAGCAGTTACAACAGAGACTGGGAAGTGAAGGACTAAACAGAAGTTACTGCCTTTAATCATTTATTGCCAATAAGCAATGAACTGCAGCTATCTCTGCCATTTCTGTTAACTTCCTCTGACCTCATGCACCGAGACTAGATTTAAATGGAAACTGCTGTCTAAAAATTGTTGCCTCTTAGAACATAGGGGCTTTTCTTTTAATATCATCTGACTAATTTAATAGTGTTTTTTGTTAGTTCCCCTTTTGGTTTAATCTGTTTAGGAAAAGCGCATATCTGTTCCAGTGTGGGGTCGTCTAAAGTGGACTGATTGGTTTTTGACCTCTGGGTTATTATTACTGAAGCGGTCTTTCTCTTGGAAGAATCAGTTTTATGCTTTAAAAATAAAAAAAATAAAATAAAAAAGATGGCTCTCCCAAGAGAGCTTGTTTTGCAGTCGTCCATTTTACTTGACACTCTGCTCGGTGAAATGTATTGTTTGTAGTGAATACAGTACATAAAGCTTTATGATGCAGGAGTTTGAAAAGTGTACATGGCCTCTAAAAATCTGTCTTTTTAGTGGTCTGTCAGTTTGTCCGAGTGAGTGAGTGAGTGAGCGGCAGTCCCTGCTGTTTAAATATAATGACGGTCAGAACAGGGCCTGTTCTCATTTGGATGCATAAGGATACTCGGTGCTCCAGTTTGACCCAGAGCCAACTGTCAGACTGGCCTGTCTGTGAGTGGCAGTCCTATTACAGAGACATGGGCCTGCGTGGTGATGTGTGCTCCCCCTTCCTCTCTCTTACACTCCCCAGAGCCAGCTTGAGAGGGTAGGCATGCTGCTAGGAACAACTGATTGCCCATGTCTAGAGGTTTAGGGTAAATTGACACCAGCTGGTCCCTGAATGTGCATCCTGACCTCTACCAGCATAAACTTCACTATGCTTTAGATTATGTAAAGTCAGTGGATTTACAGGTTTGTCAATAGTACATAAATTAATAACCCAGAAGCCTGGTGATAAATGGACACAGTCCCAAGCATCAAAGTGGGAGGGGATAAGTTATTACTGTTCGTCAAATATAGAAGTGATAATTACTATTCTCATCACAGAAATTTGAATTGACATAAGAACAGTTCTTGAGAAACAGCAATTTGCAGTACACAATTTTCACAAATAAGAAGTCTTTGATCATAACCAGAACCAAGCAGTGGAGCTGATTTGCTTTAAAAAGGAAACAATTCCTACTTTCACATATGAGCCCAGAATAGGGAAGTCACAGAAAACCGAGAGAGAAAGTGTCAAATCATTTTCTCTTTGCCCATAAATAATGGGCTGAGGCCATTAGCATAGTCTACACGTCACATGCATGACAATGGGTCTGCCAGCACGCAATCTACACGGTGTCTAACATGCCAGTTTTGTGGCAGCAGCACAGGGCAGACATGGCTACTTTTGTTCCCTGCCCCTCACTACTCGAATTCCACATGGACAGCTTAAATTACTGACCTCACAATAAGAGTGTTTGGTTTTATATGACTGTGCCTGCAGAAGAATTGACTCTACATTAGATTCAAGGGCAAGTGGGAGGGGGACAGTTTATTCACACCTTGAAGGATAACAAAAGGGGGCTTGGGAATATAAATAACAACAATATAAGTGTCATAAATGCAGTCATTGAGTATCAAGGCTGAATATATTTTCAGAAATGGTGTAGTACTTGTTACTGAAGAAATGGCAACAAGCAATCATTTACAAGCATTTACTCAACTGCTCTCTTAAAAGTTTTCAACAATATCTTCACAACAAGCTCACAGTGTAGTAATAATAATAATGTGGATAAATCAAATGTAGCACTAACAGTCTCAATCTAGATCATTCAAATCAAATCAATCTGGAACATTTTTAACGCTGTGCACTGACATGCCAAAGGGACAGGAAAGCAAGAAACAGGAGGGAGTGGAATAACTATGAAGCCAGACACTGACAAGCAGCTCCCCTAATACCTATTCATAAATGTCCTCTAGTTGTGGGTGACTGAAAGGGGACATATGGTAACGATTGGCTTCCTGTCAATTTAATTATTTTACCACCGCCTGATCTGTACATTATTTGCTTTTCCATATCTTAAGAGGGCAGACAGTTATTTTAATTCACTTATTCTGTAATTCATTTAATCATTTGCTTAATCCTGGTCAGGGTTGTGGAAAAGCTGATGCCTATTTAGAACACAGGCTGTGAAAATCCATCATAGGGCACACGCACTTACATGCATGGCACATTAGACACACCAATTAATTCAATGTCTTTGAAATGTGGAAGGAAAGCCGGAGCACCCAGAGTAAACCAATGCAAACACAAGGAGGACTTGCTTCCGGATATCAGAGATTTTTGCCCTTAAAGTTATGATGGCATTTCCATCTACAGTTCAGCACATCCCAAAGGTGCTCTACTGGATTGAGATTTAGTGACTATGGAGGTCCTTGGAGTACACATTGCCATGATAAAGAAACACAGAGATAATTAGAGCTTTGCAACATGTATTATCCTGCTGGAAAATTGTTTGTTTGTGTATTTGGCTTCTAACGGCGCTATCGGCATCAGTGGCCATCTTGGCGACACACACACGGTTATATCCATACACAAGTTCATCTCAACACTAGTCATACACACACAGACACACAGGTCAATGCCAATTTAGAATAACCAATTAACTTAACATGCATGTCTTAGGACTGTGGGAGGAAACCAGAGTACCCGGAGTAAACCCACGCACAAAAAGAGCCCAAGCCACTCCGCCCTGAGATTGAACCCAGGACCTTCTTACTGTGCTGAGCAAGTACACAATTACATCACTACCTACACTGACCCTACCACATCTGAATGTCAGATAAGGAATCCTGAGCCATTGGCCCATCTTCTATTGTGCAAATCTGATGAGCCAGTGCAAATTCTAGTCTAGGGTTTCCTGTTTATAGCTGACAGGAGTGGCACCCGTTGTGGTCTTCTGCTGCTGTAGCCCATCTGCTTCAAGGCCTGACGTGCATTCAGAGGTGGTCTTTTGTTAACTTGGTTGAAATGAGTTTTTGGGTTAATGCTGCGTTTACATCAAACCAGTATGGGGATGCTCCTCAGACCTTTGGCATCAATAAGACATTCTTACACAGAACTGTCGCTCACTGGATATTTTCTTTTTTTACCATATTCTGTAAATCTTGGAAATGGCTGTGTGTGAAAATACCAGGAGACCAGTAGTTTCTGTAATACTCACCAGTCCATCTAAAGCCAACAATCATACCAAATTCAAGTCAATAAAATCACCTATTAGGTTGCCTTGACCAATTTCTCAATGCAGCAAGTTGCTACCCTGTGATTGGCTAATTAGATATTTCCCTTAACAGAGCAGTTGAATTGCATTCATGCTTTGTATTGTTTCTAAAATACTGTTTTGTTTCTGCTCAGTAAAGTTCTCCAAAGCTTGAGTTAGAGGCAAACAAAAAAAAGAAAATAACCAGAGAGAAATATATTCATAATTTCTCTATTCATGTAATAAAGCTGAATGGATCAAAACAGCATTTACCTAGATAAAAACTCAAATGAAAGCTCCATTACATGATTCATTCCCACTACATAAAGCTCAAATTTTGGGCAGCCTTTATTTATTTCTTGAAAAGAACCAAGTAAACTCTTTGCCCAAAAAAGTACTCAATCAATGGCCCAAAGATTAAAAATAATAATAATAATAAAGTACAATTGCACAAATGCAGTGGGGTAAGCAGGAAAGATGGTAGAAAATGAATAATAAGTGAAGCTTGGCTGTACTGCAGGGGGATTTAACTTACATGTCAGGTGAGTGGACAGTGTTGACATGCCCAGCATACAGCAGCTTGTCATCCATGGGTATGAGCACACGGAGGCCGTCCTGAAGCTCATCCTTATTAAGCACACAGTTACGAGGAGCTGCACACACACAAAAACAGGAGAAAAAAAAGAATGTAACTGTGCATGTACAATGAGCTAATCACTCAACCATTCTGAATGGTCTCACCCAAGCCTAGCTGTCTGAAGTACACTGCAGGTGCAATAACATTCATCTTTGCACATTTCCATATGAATGCAATCAAGTCGAATCAATTGTCAGAATTTTAATGCTGGATTAAAAACAAGCAGGGGTGTGAAATGACTGCCTGTCTCAAATCACTCAAAGCCATCTGCTTTTTTTAACAGCATGTGCGGGCAAGAAATATTACACAGATTAGTCATTTAAAAAAGCCAACTAACTCCAGGAGAGCACTGGTGAAAACAGAACACCCTCCCAACACAGTGTGTGTAAGGCCTTCAGACAGAACCTAGTGTGCATATATACTCACCAGGAGTGCAGGGTCTTTCGGGCTGAGCGTTTAGAAGTGGGTTCTCATCCTCAGAGAAGCTGCTGTCTTGGTTGGGCTCAAAGTCCTCATCAGCAGCCATGCTCTCCATTAACTTGCTTACTGCACCACCCTTACCTCTGGCCTGATTGGATTGGAAATCACATACACACACCTCAATCTCAAAGACAACTCAAGGCACTCAACACTTCTCCTTTAAGTAGAATTACACCAAATAGACACAGACAGAAACACAAACAGTTATTCTGACCTTTTTAAACAAGTCAACAAAGTCAAAACAATCTCTTAGCCAAATATGCTCTTCACTTGAAGCGTGGTATTCAAAAACAGATAGAGATCAACCACACTTAGTTTTTATTATCAGAACAGAAATATCATACATGCAATGACTATAAATTATTTCTTTAATCTTGCTTTTTATTTTTGTCCATTTGTTATCACTACTTTGCATTATTACAGCCTCATCTTAGACACAGTAAGATGCATGTATGTACACTGGCTCAGCACTCAGTATTGGATGCTAGGGTTCACTTATCGGAACCCATAACAAAATAATTAACAAACTGGCTTTGGTGCGTGTCTGAATTTAAGCTGCACAAAGAATCGAGTAACTGAATGCAAATGCATCAAGGCCTGTTGCTTTAAGCAGTTCAGTCTTAATAGAAGCAGTGGAATAGCCATAAATTTAATGCACATAGAAGAGCTGAACAACAATGTGACTACAATTATAAATTAGTAGTGATGCACTGAAATGAAAGTAGCTGAAACTAGGTCACACTTATTCCATCCATGAAAAGTAGAAACTGTTTTTTTTCTCCATTTGCACTATAATATATTTGGTTACTAATAAATATATATATATATTTAATATTAAGCATTTACTAAAAGTTTTGGGTTTTTTTTTCACTCAAAAACAAAATTACTAAAAGGCAATTACAAAATTGCATCACTACAAAGAAAAACAAATGACTGGATGCTTGGATATAAGAGCAGGTGATTTATTTTTAAATGATATACCACAAACAAGTTCACCCTAAGCATGCGTGCATGTATGTACACTCACTAGCCACTTCATTAGATACACCTGTTCAAGATGCATTTAGGGATGTAGACTTGCCCAAGACAAACTGTAAATTTCAAGCATCAGATCTGCACACAGCCATCTCTAGTGTTTACACAGAATGGTCCAAAAAAGGAGAAAATATCCAGTGAGCAGCAGCTTTGGGAGGTAATGAAATGGGAGATTTGTATCATAGCAACTGAAGGCAAACAGTTGGCCCAACCCAGTACTAGCAAGAAGCACCAAATAAAGTGGCCAGTGTAATAACTTAATAACCACTAATGTCATTCTTCCAAAATGTGGCATTTATTGAGGACATCTAGTAACAGACTATGCTAGCTGTCCTGACTTTTGGCCTGACCTAGTGTGAAGTACTCAACACTAGTTATTATTAATCCAGTCAGATGGGAGTTTACCTCTTTGGCTTTGGGCTTGACCTTGCCTTTACGTCCAGAGCTGAGAGGATGCACAACACTGCTCTCTATAGGGGTGCTGGTTAATGGGGGTAGTCTCAGTCTCTTTTTCTGTAACATGCACATCAGAAAGTTGAACAATAAGCATACACATGCAGAATAAAGTGACTCGTACAAATACATGTGCAGATAGAAGAGTTCTTCCCAGACCTCAGCTCAGTACAAAGCATCAGATTGGAAATAAACATTCATGGTCTATGACTCTCACAGCACTATAAGAGGGTACGGGAGTATCTGAAGGGCAGAACCAACGATGTCTGGTAATTGCAGCCTGGCAAGTACCAGTCGTCCTTCTGTGTCCAATAAGATGACATTCACAGTAGGAGGTTTTCTTTTCTCACAAATAGAGCAGCCACTTGCTATTGTACAGCACTGAGCACTGCCAGGAAAAATTCATTATATCAATAACCAGCGCTTACCTTTCCCAGAACTCTTGCTTCCTTGGTTTTAATAAGCTCTTTGGAGCCATGCAGAGGGGTTTTAGGGCCACGGCTCAGTTTGGGTGTTGCTGGCTTGGATGGAGAGTTGAGTTTAGGCTGGGCAGCATCATGGAGAAAGATGCGTTCACTCCGGCGGCAGATCCAGTGCTCCTCATCACTGCCATCAGCTGGGAAGTTAAAGCTGAACTCGGTTGAGGATTTGGGCTTGCGACCACGCTTGCAAGGACTCGAGTCCTTGCGCAACACACTGGCAGGGGGTAACAGAGGGAGCTCAGGAGCAGACTTCTTACCATGCAGCAAAGATGGAAACTTTCGTATCTTAATGTCACTCTCAGATTCTGTGCCTTAAAATGAGAAATAAAAACAGAATTACCAATCATGCCATTATTAGTCCATCTTTATAAGCCTATGAACAAGACTGATCTACAGGATGGGTCAAAAGTCACAGGACACCCTTTCATTTCAGAAACAAAAAATTCAACTGTAATGGTGAGGAGGCCTTTCTTTAAGGCATCTGGAACATGGCTGCCATCTTGGATAAAAGGTAAGTTTTTCCAATGGGGAGGTGGTCATATAGCGTATCATGTAGCGGTATGCACACTAACATGACACAAACAAAGAATGGCTTAATCATTTTAATCATTTTAGTCTTAATTATTTAAGTTTTTGTTTCAGATCCCTTCCTTTCATCTATGTTTTGTACTTAGCAACTATCTTTACCTGGCTCTGTACTAACAAGCAGAAAAAAAAACACTGGGCTTAAAGGCTATTTGAACTTTTTTACATTTCACAGACACGCAAATGCCAGCTTTACATGTCAGGCACTCAGCTTCAAATGGATTGCTACCAAGACGAAAACATGGGAATTTTTTTTTTTTTTAATTCATTTGATAACTTACATTTACATTTCAGCATAGCTGCTGGAGACGCTGGTAGGCACATGTGCTTTGCCTGTCGTAAACATGGACTACTAAGGTGCAGACTGACCAATTAAATGTTTACAGAGAAGTCTATCAGCCAATAACGGTATCTCTACAGACCGTGCAATCTGAAAATATTAAGCTACTTTACCACTCCCCCTTCTCACTCAAGCGAACCGAATGTAGTAGGGGAAGGGCGTGACTAGTCTGTGAACAAAATGCTTCTCGAATTTTGATGCAAGATCTAGTAAAACAAAATCGCAGATGTTTGTGAGAATCCCTCCGGACATTTTATTTTTGTAGTAAAAGCGGACATCTGGTCACCCTAATAGAACCCATTCCTTTTGCAAAAATATTGCGTTCGAGTGTGGGGATCTGTTTCGGTTGCATAGCAACAACTCCTTGTTGTGGACCTGATTTTTGGTGAAGGGTACTGCCAGTATTAAGGCATATTCAGTATGAAACGCAGGGTTGCTTCAATTTATTTTATTAAACAAAACCGTTACATAAAACCAATATAACACCTGAGGTCACAGGTTATCACAAAAAACATGGCTGTGATTATCAACAGCACTCCCCTTCAGCTGTGCCTGCAACCAAGTCACAGCGGTTATGTTAATTGTGATAAACTCGCTCTCGTGTTACTAGAATTTTTTTTTTAACTAACAAACAAACAATTAAAAAAAACTAAAAACAGATCTAGTGATTCTATTCAATAACCAGTATAGACTTAAGCTTTCCTATTAATAATTCTTAATGCATAACAGTGAGCTTGACATCAGAATTTAACTAGAAAGACACTGCACTACATAATATGCAATATAGGAACCTAAATGGTTTATTTACATTTGTTACATGTTCAGACATATTTATGAAGGTACTGGCAGCTTCACTGCTTAATGTGTTTCCACTCAATGTGTTCTCAAAATTATAGGATTGAAGGCACCCACATACATGCACCTTCTGAAAGGACAATGGCTCTGTCCACAGTGCACAAATGTCACTCAGGTCTTTATTAAATAACCTTCTACCAACAAACTTCAGATTTTTTACTTCAGCTAAGCAATGGTTAAAAAAAAATAAAAAATAAAAGAAAAAAGAAGAATGCATTAAAGTGTTACTTGGCATGGGCTCACCTAGAATGCTCTGCCTCTCCTCTCTCTTTTTGGCTTTCTGCTTGGCCTCCAGCTGAACAAGGGACAGAGGGCCAGAGGCATCAGGGCTGGGGATGGCACAAGCGGCAAAACGGGCCAATAGGCCTAAACCACTTTCTTCTAGTGAGGAAGAGCACAGGCCCTCAATGTCGTCCAAGCCATGTTCATATATGACTTCATCATCGTCATCCTCATAATCATTCCTCTCGGCAAAGTACTCTGTTAATTATGAAAGGACAAACATTAAATGAATCCATCTCAATTTACAAAAGTTCATATTACAACACCTCTGATATAGGTATGGCAAAACTATTCATGCACCACACAAACTCGACACGTCATTTAATCAAAAATAACACACTCTTTCCAAAAAAAGGGCACCAATGCAAGCAATATTTTTTGCCTCAATCTCTACAGCTGCTGTATCTCTAGCTGACTTTAAAGCGATCAGAAAGAGGAGCATGGCTGTAAAAACCTAATCTCTACATTTCATCTATCATTAAGTCTCTCACAAAGGACCTTCTGAGACTTATCACGAAGGACACCGCATTCCACGTCAGCCACAGTAACTGAATTTCCTGAAATATATTTGCGCTTGTGCAAACAGAGAGACGCCCACCCACTAGTACCCAAGATTACCAGTAAAGGACAAAGCCAGGCCTTATGAAATGGTGATCTACCAAGCTGGGTGGGCAGCAATCATGCAAACACAGCTTTCAAACTGAAGCAGCCATAGGGCAGGATTTAATTTAACATGCTTGCTAGCTTACTCCAAATGAACATAAAAGTAAAGAAAAAAAAAAAAAAACAAAAAAAACAGGAAATCCCTGGACACCTCACAAAGTACGGTTGGCAATTCTGTCAAATGGGCTCCATTACTACAAAATGGAACTATGAATAGTCTACAAGCACAGCAAAAAAACTTGATGCAAGTTACAGACAGAAACACTGACTAAGAAAGCAATCAATTATTCATAGCCTGCCCAGTTTGGTGCCTGTCCAAACGGATAAAAGGAAAAGATTCTCAAGGACTAACTGTAAGACAGTAGGTACCCATTTTAGCTGAGCCTCTCACTCATGGTCACGTGGGGATGGCAGACGAACGGACACAAGACGCACAGAATAGTAGCCAACAACAGGGTGAGCTTGTTAATACATGAGGAAAAAGCGCATGTTTTTTTAAGCAGACAAAGACAAGGACCTTCAGATTGTAACAATGCTCACAAAATAAGGTTAGAAAGACAACACATGCCTAAAAACAGTGTCAAGGTTTGAAACATGTAACAGACAAGCAGAGGATGCAAACAGGAAGCAGCAAACTGGGCACACATAAAGCAGGCTCTGTGAGGACAGACCTCCATGGCTCCTGGGGCTCTGGTTGCTCCGAGACTCACTTATTTAGGTAGACAGAGTAGTCTGGGCATTAACTACTTAAGCCTTGTTTGTATTCCCTGCTCTGTTGGCACCGAGATCTCCACTATACCATAGATAAACTGACAGCCAAACGCAGAGAAAAAGTGACTGTGTGGTATCAAGGTATGATGCAGAACCAAGCCACAACATGGCTTCCATACCTTTGAATACACAGGATGAAATTTAGAGTTAACTGCAGAAATGTGTAGATTCTTTAGGCTGATTACAATAAAAAACAAATGAATTTTACCGTAAACTACTGACATCACATGGTTTACCAGTACATGCTGCTTTTAATTAGTTTGGTTTTGTAGTCGGGGTGGCACATTAAGCCTCATTAAACATTTCAGCAAAAGAGCAAATCTTACAGCAGTGGAGTGATTCACTAAAGGAGCTCCAGCTGCTGAAAAGACTACAAAACCAACACCACTCATCAAGCAACAGCTTAATTATTTTAAAGGTACAAAAAGAATAAAATCAGCTCATGTGCACTTAAATATAAATTTGTAAGCACATTAAATTTCAACGTTCAGAGTTTAACACTCATTCTCTTTGTTTAACCCCAAATAACTTTTTTTGCTCTGTAACGCAACATAAGAACAAATTAATAAAAATTATTACTTGAGAAGTCACAGCAAAAGATTGTGGCGTCCTACTTACAGAACATTGCCCATGGCTCAGGTGACATGGATAGTGACCTCACGTTGCACAGCTGGCTGCCCTACTTCGAGCCAGGTGCTTGGCTTCTCTTTTTTGATGCAGCAGGACAAGCAAATGCACAGACCAAAAGATATTTAAAAGCATCATGGGGAGGAGAAGGGGTCAGAGGTGGAGGGATGGCCAAGCAGCTGCAAGGAGAGAGCCAGCAGTCTACAGAGTCTAAGTCATTCATTTTTTAGTAATAATGGAGAGCAGCCTGTTTTCCAAATATCCCGTTCATAACCCGAAACATGCAAACACTGGGGTCAAATTTGTGCATTTGTAAATGAGCAAAGAAATACAAAGAAAAATAATTAACTTTATTTTTTAATTAAAACTGCATCTGAACTGCCCACAATGTTTTGGCATGGCATGTCAAATAAAGCACTTTGGCTAAATAATATGTCTAAATTAATGTGGGCACTTTTGATCATAAAATAGATATACTTGCCTATACAGAATTGTGACAAAAACTTTAATACGCTTTCTTCTGATATGTTTCCAGTTGTAGTAAATTATGGTGAAAAGGGATATTTGAATAACAGGAAAATAGGAACGTATAGCATATTGCAATCTAATATTCTAGATGTAGCGAGAGACAGACATTCAGAAAACTTAAAACCAGCATGTTTAATAAAGCTTGGGTACCAAACTGCAATACAATTAACAATAATTGTCCACACAACCAAACAAGTTTTAATGCACAATGCTATAGATGCCTCAAACGGCAAGACAACTTTAGAAAAATCAACCATGTTTAAAAAAGGACCCCAAAAAGAGTCAATAATAGTATATACAAACATACAAGAGGTGAGGTAGCAAACTCTACCATAACGATCATTTATGGCTTGTAAAAAAATTCCGCCAAAAGCCATGGCTTGAACAAGGTGCTCATGAGACCTAAGAGCAAGTGTGTGCATAGCAAAGGTTTATTAGTAACCTTGGTCAAACGAGTCCTCAGAGGAGCTGACTCCTGCCTCCTGTAGCAATAAAGCAAAGTGCTTCTGTTTTCTTTCTTTCACAGCTTGTTTACACTTGCCAGAGGAGGAGGATGATAGAGAGGATTTATTGGATGACAGGCGCTTCTTCTTTGACGAACTGCTGCATTGGCCTGTCATCTGCGTACAGGGTCCAGCCCTGCCCAACATGGAGCGAGGTGGCCATCCATCCTTCAGAGAGTCCTCCTCTTCTGAATCAGTGTCTGTTACAAGAACAGCATAGCTTAGGATTCATTGTAATCGATATAAGGTTAAAAAAAAAAAACCACATAGGCTAAACTAATACATTATTATCAGAATATCACAAAAGTATACTTTTACAGTAAATAATTCATACACTACTAATATTGCAGAAATAACAATTACAAATGTATAGGTTTCACTTACTGTTGTAGGAGCTGCTGATTTCTGATATCACCGGGGAGTTGGGGGTTTTTCGCCTCTTCGTTTTAAGGCATGCATCTGAAGGCTTCGAGTTTGTGGAGATTTTACTCTTACTTCCTTTGGAGGACTTGTGAAAGAAGCCAAGTACATTGGAAAAATTGGATTTTTCCATGTTGCTTTTGTTATCCATGTCCCTGCTCCCAGAATTAACTTTCAACTTGCTTGAAGAACCCTCCACAAGCTTGCATAAGGCCTTGCTCTGTTTACCCAACTTATTGAGAGACAAGGCCTTGTCAAGCTTTGATGCCAGCTGCTCTTGCTCACTTACTTTGTTCTTCTTGTTGCCAGTTTTAAGCACCTGTTAGACAGCATAAATATTCGAATAACTACATTTGCCCAATACAAATGAAATATCAGTGTTGAATTGTTGATGTTTAAGGAACATACCTCACGAGGGTAACTGGATGAAGCATCATGTTCGTTCCAGCTTTTACTTCTCTTTTGCACCTTCGGCATACAAATTTCCACATTTTCCTCATCATCTTCCTCCCCTCGACTGCAAAAGCGTTTTCGCAGTACTTCTCCACTTTCAGAGTCCTCTGAGAACTGTGAGCTCCGGGCCAGCCTGTGAAACGGCCGAGATAATCTTAGTTCAGAGGACTGGGAGATAGTTGTAAAATTTGTATTTGTCAACACCTTGGACTAAACACTTACTTTCCACACTTGCCATCTAGTTTTCCTGAAGGAGGCGTCAACACACACAGGCCATGCTTACGCTTACGGGGTCGGCCTGGGCCTCTCCTGGCCAGGTTCCTGCTCCTCTCCTCATGATGCTGCTGGAGATGATGTTGCTGCAGTTGGTGTTTCTCTCTGAAACCACAACAAAAGTCAACACCTACAAATGACTTTGCATTTACTTACACTTCATAAACTTTACTCATATTATCATGACTGGAATACAAAATAATTGTATGCCAAGGTAATGGGGTTTATGCGGGAGCCTTACACTTTATCTTTCCGCCTCTGTAGCCTGATGAGCTCTCTCTGCTTGTCTTTGTATGTCTTTTGCAGCTCAGCTAGTCTCACACGGTAGTCTACCTCCATTGTGTCCATCCCCTCCAGAGAAGATTTGCAAAACAGCTAAAGAAGTAGTGACATTATCACCAAAGACATACAATGTCAAAGCCTTCACACGCATTTCAATTGATTACAATCCATTTTTAGTTATCGCTCAGCGACCAATGCGGCTTCACCTAGTCTAAACCATGTAATTTCCCTTGTAAATTCATTGAGTGATAACTTGGCTCAGAAGTGTAAAGGTTTAGAAGTTCAGAATTTTTTTGGCTTCTTTATTTTGAATCACTGCAATTGCTTAGACATTATACACTTAAACACAGCTTTCTGTTCACATGATTAAACAACACTGAGTAATAGAATAACAGGAAAAGACTGCATACAGGTTCATCTTTTTTCTGTCTCCAGCTGTATTTCTTGTTGGGGTTGAGTTCTCTAGGGAGCCGGATGCTGATTTGAGACTGACACTCGATGGCCTCCAGAAGGACTTGTCTGCCAGCCTCGAGCAGATTCTCCAATCCGCAGTGCATCATGTCTGTACTCACAAAGAGATCAACACGTACACATATTACCTCTAATCTATACAGAGGTTCCTATGAGTAGGGTTTCTTTTGAAACGGGGGCTTTCCACAATAATGTGATCGTATTTATCGAGTATTATGAATATACAGCATTGCCAAGTTGCAGGGCTATTATTTGCTCCCCTAAACTTACAAATTTGCTTTAAAATATCCATTTGCTCATACAATAGGTGATGAGGGGAGAGTTACATTCTCCATGGGAAATTCCATCGTAAAAAAAAAAAAAAAGAAAATTCAGAGCCAAATTTTAAATGATAGTAAATTCGGGCTTCAGCTTGTGAAATACTGAATGACTTTTCTTTACTTTCTCCGATTATTAGTGTCTAGGACTGTGGTACAACAATTTTATTTTAAAGGTTATATTGTCTCTTGTGAGCCACTGCAGCTTTTATGGCTAGTCGTGTGGGCTGAGAGCTATTAAAGGTTGGGAACTTCTGGTCTAGTGAGTGTTGTGCTTATTCAGTGGAGCTGAAAGCCTTCCTGCTGTGCTCCAGACATTGTACTTTCCAACTCCAGGGCGACGAAATCTACACACTTCCTCCTTCTCCCCCCTTCCCCTCCCACAAAGAAGTACTGCCAGAGCAATCTAAATGACAAACCATTTGCTCTACTTTGGAACATTTTAAGCCAAATCTTACCCTGTGGGTAGCCTCTCTGGTGGTTCTCCATCTCCAGCTTGGCCATCTGGCTGAGGATAGCCATGCCCTCAGCAGCACTGGACTCCAAAAGGCTGATCCCTGGGCAGTGCATTTCCACCACAGTTGGAATAGCTCCAGCCTGAGGCAGCTCACTGGCAGTGACTAGAGCGAGCATGCCAGCCATGGGATCCTCAGACAGGGCAACTGGAACATGAACAGGTTGAAGCACAGGAGGGGTGGAGCAGGGAAAAGCAAAGTCATCACATGATGATTCCAGTTCTGGAGAATCGACCCTGTGTTCTTTAACCTTGTGTACTAGGATGAGTCCCTCTGTGGGAACAGAAGGTGAGCCTGAGTGATGAATTCTGCAGTCTATAGGTTGCACGTCAGTGTAATTTGACGAAGGTGTAAAGGCCAGCTCTGGAAAGTTCAGGGAATTTTTTGATGTCTCCACTGCTGGGCTTCTACCTGAACCTGGTCTCAATATTTGGTACACCTGTGTTTGGTCGGAGAATGAAACATCTGCTTTGTTGTCCTGATTTTCAGTCTGCTCCTCTGGTCGATGAGAGTCTACAGGTCTGGAACAGGAATCTTCTTCGACAGGAGTGCTTAAATCTTGGCTAGAAATGGATGTAGACCGATGTACAGGCTGCCTAAGACTATTACTGCCAATAATTTCCTTGCTGTCCTCTAGGCCTGGCACAATGCTTTCCTCCATGCGTTTTGACTCCCTGGGTGCCTGCAGAGTCTCTGCTGAACACATGCGCTTGGGCTTGATGTCAGTCAGCCCTCCTAGGTGCTCCGAGCCCTCAGATGGCAGCGGCACCGCTGAAGCCAGGCCTTCTGCATCAGCAGCGGCAGCTGGCTGAAGAAGGAAGGGGTAATGGCTCCCGAATGGTGCCGTTATGGATGGATATGTATAGCCAGAAGGTATTTCTGCAAAAAAGAAAAATACAAGCAATCAGAGGCATGAAGGACTTTTACAAGTATATTTAAATGATGAAGTAACAAACTAATCCCCCCTCCCAGAGTTATGAAACTTTCATGAACCAAACAGTCCAACAACAAGTATTCCAAAAACCCTCATGTATACACTCATTCTCCAATCCAAAACTCTCATGCAGACTCATACTTTCAGCCAGTGGGAGGTGCATAAATATACTGAACATTTTAAAAGGGGAAACACTAGGGAAAATAGGCACAAAAGTGCTGCTATCGCAAGAACTCTCCATCTATGTGGAGTGCCAGCTGGTAATCCCATATGTGCAGATATTTACAGCATACTCATTAAGACACGTTCAGGCTGCACACTTTGACATGAAGAATGGCACTCGATGGCGAACTGCATGAATCCACATTAAAAAATTCAAAAGATAAATGCCTTACTCGCTTGGCCATAAAAGTCGGGTTCACTATATATTTTAAGAACAGAGCAATGTTATTTTGGGTAAAACATGTGGAATATCCATAATAGCTTATTAAAATCTTTAAAATACATACCAGGATAAATAGATGGGAAAGAACCAGACACTTGCTCAAGTCCCTCTTTCTCCGGTACCTCCAGGGATTCCTGTTTAGGCTGAATGGGAGAGGGAGGAGGTGATGCGGCTGAGGCAGGGCTAAGTGCCTGTGGGGCTGGGGTAGATGGATGAGAGTAGCACTGTTGACGAAGTGTGCTTTCGACTTTGGGCCTCTCCTCTGACTTAAGGGCTGTAACTGGAGATGGTAGTGGGGTCACAGCAATTGGTGCTACAGCCCTATAAGAGGTGGATGGTGTAGGAGAGGGTGGAGGTGGCTTGCGAGAGTGCAGGACAGAAGCTTGCCCACCTGAGAGGATGGCTTTGGTACCCTCACTACATCTCTTCTCTGCTTTCTCCTCAAAGTCTGCCCGTTGTTCTTTTAGTCTCTCCTGTATACGTACAACATAGCCGGGGAAAAAAATTTAGGGGGTGGATATTTTTGCAATAACATTATATATAAAAGTATATAGATATTTGTGTAATGTCTGTAAACATTTCCTTTAACTAACAAACTCCAGTAAGTTAGTCTGCACTGGGTTCATAAACAGGACGGAGGCGATATGTTCATAGATTAGTGGTACAATCGAAAATGAGTGGAACTTACTCTACACAGCAACTCAAATGACATGGCATTTTTAATGTAGAAATTGAAAAGTAACTTACAAACTTGCACAAAAAGTAAATCACATATCCACCAAGTTAGAAGTGTATAGTCCAAAAGTAAGCTAACATGCACAAAATGCATGTATGCACAACTTCCACTCAATTCTGTGAATTCATGAGCAGGAGTTTGAGTGGCTGTTGAGGTGACCAGTTGTATTCGACTGCAATGTCCAGAGTTAAAAGGCAGGCTATTTCGTTTATTTTGAGACCTGTCATTAAAGTGAACGAATCTTGATTGGATGGTCACTAATCGGCGGACAAGAAATGTGTAACATGCTACATATAAATAGCACAAAGTAGACAGGAAGCAAGTTGGCAAATGCTTGAGTACTTCTGTTTTATTGCATGAATATTTTTTTAAAATCTAAATGAAGACAGGTGGAATGTCTCTCTGCCACTGTATGATCACCCCACGTACAAGGCTGAGAGCTATAGCAAAAAAGGAAGAGCTTGTTCCTACCACAAACTGTGCATTCCTCTGTAGTTCCATGACCTGGGCAGTCTGCTGTTGAATCATGTAGAGCTCCTGTTGGCGTACGAGCTGCTGGTGCGAGAGTAGCTGCAGCTGGTGGGCGTGCTGCAGAGAGCTGCCTGCCGGCGGGTACACAGCTGGCCACAGTGGGGGGCCACGCTCCAACATCTCTGCGGCTGCAGAAAAAAGAGAGGTATCAGCACTGTGCACACTCCACAAATGTGATGAAGATCGAGTTGGCAAAGATGCTCTTAACGCACCACTTACAGGTACAAGCATTACACACAGGCTTAAGTCTGTACATTGTTGCCATCAGTTCTGCATGATGCAAGCCTTGTACTACACTTGTTTTACTGTTTGTGTACTGATTGTTTTACAGTTACTGTACTTCCTTGAACCTTTACGCTACATTGCAAAAAGCATGATATACTGCTCATCAAAACATATGCTTATAGGGATGGAATAAGAAAAACAAAATGCAAAAGGAACCATGGAATGGAAGACCTACTGTAGTGTGTAAGGTGTTCAGTGGGTATGACTACCCACTGTCCCGTCTGCGGGTCTCGAGCAAACTGGTATGGTGGTGGAATGGAGCCTGGTAAGGTAGTGGGATAACCAGGAGGCAGGGTCTGGTGGAGAGAGTGGGCTCCCAGTCCTTCAGAAAGCACAGAAGAGAGAGACAGGCATATTAATGGATGCATACAGCACAAACTAAAATACATGAGCTCTTTGCACTTTCCCGCAGTTTAGATATTAATTAATTTGACTGTAAACTGAATTGCTGTAAACTGAGTTGTGAGGCTTACGAAAAAAGAGCAAACAGTCTACATGCATTTGTAAAAATGTTTTGACCTAAGCCGTGTGATAATGAATACAAAAGCCTTAAAGATTCAATTAAGTTACCCACACAATCGACGTTGCAATAATATACAGTATGCACACCAACTCTACAGTATAGTTTATAAAGTTAAATCTAAATCTGAAGTACCATATGGAGAACCACCAGGTAGCCAAAGTGAGGGGGCTCCGGGTCTAGGCAGCCAGGGCTGGGAGGTCAGGTGGGATGTGGGGTCAGCAGGCCAGCGGCCAGCACCAGTCAGGGCAGCGCCACCAGTAACCATCAGGTTTGGATTGAGTCCACTGACAGACAGCATGGGTGGGTGTAGGGTATAATTTGCCAACTCTTTGCTCTCTCTGAAAATTCATCACAAAGGATTTGAGATATACAGTAAAGAGGTGTAGTGCACAAACATAGGCAGACATAAATTTTAAAATGGAACGGCATTCAGATCCAGGATGTCAAACAAGAATTAACATTTATAATCAGTTTCTCATGTGGTTTGGCAACAAAAACAACATTCAGTTTCTCACACAAAAATATTTACCACATAACAGAAGGCTCACATTTTTTCTACCAATCAACTGACACTTAAATTAAATAAAAATGTACCCATAAATCTGTTTACTCTTTAAAAGAACCCCCAACTGAGAGAAAGTATAACAAAATGGCTTTAAGCAAGCGCAAGGAATGAAGTCTAAGCAGATGTACTTACAGGCTTGTGCAATAAAAAAAACAACCATTTCAACAATGAGACATATTTAATTGACTAACACAAGCTGCATGCTCTCAAAAAACCCTAATAGCCTGTTTGAATAAGTGTTTTTGGCACAACAGCCGCACAACTTTTATTCAGTCCAAACAACAGTTGTGCAACTTGTATCTGTATAAGACATTGGTCTCAATTTCACTATTGCTTTTTAGATTATCTATTCGTTCATCATCACTGGCATGCTGATGCTGGCATGCTATATATAGAACCTAATGACCAATTATTTAGACTATTTTCACATTTATCCATTTGAATGTGACTTTTAATTAGCCCACTTGTAATGAACTGAACTCAATCCCATTTCAAACACATACCAATCAGACATTACACTGGGTCTTTTTTTATTCTGAGAATTCATGACCACAAAGCATTTTTGATTGGAAGACCTAGCTCATTTTGAGCAAAGAAAAAATAAAAAAAGGATCTAAACAGAAACTGTGTCATAACTGCATGACAGCTAAGCCCAGTGTGCCATCTTCACATACATACCAACTGTGCAATTTACCCCCTTACTGACATGGCAACCATGACTGTATCAACTCTCTGTAGCTCAAGACATGACAAATTCAGTACCTAAAAAATCCCTGGAAAAGCCAGGGTCAAAATAATGAAAAGCACAGAAAAAAGTATAATGTGAACAAAAGTTTTAAAAAAGAAAATCAAACCTCAATTTACCAAAATGGCTGCACACACCAGATTCAAACCACTACTAAGAATTGTATTACATTTCCTTGGCTTTAAACTTAATATATAAGCAACACGGTACACGCCATCAGATCATTAGATTTCGGTTCTGTTGAACATACAACCATTTTTGAAAAGAGCTTTGGGTTAGAATTTACAGAACTCCTCACATAATAAATTATACTAATAAATATGTTGGCTAACAGAAGAGTTCTGCACTTCAAATTAGCAGTTAAGAATTTACCTCAACACCTTCTCCTGCTCCAAACGTCCAGCCAAGAGTCGGCTATCATGATGTCGTACTCGCTCATTTTCTTGTTCTTCTACCTCTTGGTCTGCCCCTGTGCGCCAAAGGGAGCATGTCAGAAGTGGTTTAACCAGTAGAACTTAAAATGTCCCAAATGACATTTTTCCTAGACTAGTCTTAAGGGCCATTTTTAAGTGTCTCAACAAAAAAAAGCCTGCACAAGTTTAAATCGGTTATTTTTGCTTTAAACTCAGTAAATCCAATTTCCATTTGGTCACTACATATATACATTCACAAATTACTTTAGTAGGTACACCTCCCCGATTCAACATTACAATTATAGACTGGAGCCCATCTGTTTCTCTACTGAAAACTGTTCCCCTACCAAAAATGTTCAGCCACAAACAGCATCCTGTGAGCACTGATGAAGAATTAGACAATAACTAACAAACTGTACAACAACAAATGTACTGCTGTCTCAGCTTTAATTTCAATGTGAAGTAATAAGGTAGTTGTGGCCAAGAGTTCACAGTGAGTGAACAGACTCAAAACTCAAGCAGCACTGTGGTGTCTCATCAACTCATACCACCACGTCAGTGTCACTGCAGTGCTGAGAATAATCCATCACCCAAATAATACCTCAAATATATGGCTTATTTGACACTATTCCATTGATCAAAATGGTATACATTGTGTTTATATGTACCAGTGCACTGGGAACTACAGCCTACAATTAATTTAAATAGCAGAACTCCTAAATATCGTTCCCTTATGACAAATTCCTCAGCAGAACTACACCATTTTTTAAAAAGTACCAATTAGACACAATCTTCACTTGGGGTATAATGAACAAGACATCTAAATCATGAACACCATTTACATTTTAAGATCAGGCAGCAGTCGCTTGTTTACATGACAACGTGTACAGACATGTTGCCTCTAGGGGTATCCCCAGGATCTTTGTGATTGTGACAGCTGCTGTTGGCTGTAAGGAGACCAAACTCCATGACCTTAGGTTTGTGAGTCCATGAATTTGCTTGGCACTCCAGGGGCAAGGTTTCGGCCCATTTCCAAGGTTACCAAAAGCCAGTTGGGCATGTTTTCTGTTTGCATTGACAAGACAGCAGATTAATCCAGCACTGCCCTTTTGCTTTGTTTTTCAAACTACTACTGTAAATGTAAATTTCTGTGTATAAGCTAATGTCATTTCTACAATCCAGCTTACAGTAGACATATATTTAAGTCTCTCCCCGTGTCCTACTCTCACTCCATTTCCCCCTCTCATACACTTGAGGCTAAGTCCATTGCTTAGCAACAAACCTAAAGTCTTATTAGAATTCAGCGCTTGTTTACTGCTTTAAGTTATGTTGTGCAAATTACATGTCTAATACAGGCAGGCAGGTGGGGTCTTTACTGAAAGGTTTAACAGGAAGCACTCTTGGCCAAAGTCATAGCGTGGCTCACTGCCAGGACCTGTGCAGTGTCTATGGCAGACTCTCTGCTGAGTGGCTTGGGAGTGAAAGCATATCAGCTCCACCCCTCATGCCTGTTTTGCTTTCACACTGAGGGCAAAATGACCTTGCTACTAGAGACAGCCAAACAAACAGGCTAGTCATATGACAGACAAGCTTTGTGTGCGTGTTCTCTAATCAGTAAATACACTCAGATTTTTTATCACCCTTTTTAACATTGTACATGCCAATTAAAATGTAAAAGCTTTAATAACGCATATCAATGATAAAAGTTAGATTTACTTTTGATGCCTCCTTGCAAAATGGGTCTGTCTCGATCAGAGCTGAGCTTGCAGCTGTTATCTCTCTGTCTCGCCACAGCCACCGCGATGCCCACTGGTGGGTGCCGAACCTCCACATCCCCTTGAGAGGAACTTCCATCCCGGTTGAAAGATTTGGCACTTTCAGGTCTCTCTGGTTCTCTTTTGAGCTGCTTGCCAGGTAGTTGCTGAGCCTTTGAGCCCGCATTCTGGGTAGGCTCTGACTTTAAGCTGCCCAGTCCACCAAAAGGGTTTCGACTGTCTGTACCATGCGCAGATGTCATATTACCAGAGAAGTTCCCACTGTACTTGATTAAGTTCTGCATAGCCGACACCTCACCATGCTCCTCACCAGGGAGACTGCCTGGACTACCTCTGCGATCCAGATACATTCGTTTGCCCTCATCCTCTCCTCTGTGGCCATGGGCATGTTGAGCTGCCAAGGCAGCCATGTGGCTGGTGGCATAGTTTCCCATCTCAAAAGGTTTCCATTTGGTCTCATTCGAGTGGAGTGTGCCAGGTTCAAGGCCAGAAATTAAGGATCCACTCCTTTGAACGATTTCACGCTCTTGGCCTCGGGTTTCTGTCTCCAGTCCCATTTTAACTGTGTGTTTGGTGCTGGGTAGGTCCCTGGAACTTGGACTTTGACTGGATTTGACTGCAGCCATATCTGAGGGATGTGGCCTTTTCATTGCCAAATTGTTGGTCCTAATCACAGATCCCTCTTCTCGTATAGTCTCTCTCTTGATATCACCATGATAGGGAGAATCAGTTCTAACCAAAGTCACAGGAGATTTCTCAGCCCTCACCTGCATGGGTGCTTTGTGCGAGTCCCTGTCTCTAGTCTTTTCCACTTTGTTGTTATCTCGAGCTTGCGAGGCAATCTGAATGGGACCTTTCCGCTCGTCGTAAACCTCGACAGAAGGCACATAGGTAGGAGCGGTCACTCTGTGTTCCTTGGTTGGCTCTTTGGAGGCAGAGTAGAGTGGGTACATGCTGGGTGGCATGTGATGATGGGGAGGGTAAGAAAGTGATGCTGAGCTGCTCTGGAGAGTGGAGGGGTTAGCGCAAGAAACATGCAAAGTGCCAACTGAAGTAGCCACTGAATCGCATCGTTTTGTTTTGTCTGTGGACCGTAAATTTTCCTGATCTCTCTCCCTTCTTTCATACTCTGAACACTGGTATTTGGCAGGTGGACCACTAGTACTCCTCGTGTTGCTGAACAAAGACTGAAGTGTATGTTTGGTTCTAGCATCAGCTGCAGGTGAGTTCTGCTGATAGAGTCGCCGCTCATCTTCACCCTTTGTGTCCTGGGTGAGGTCCACCACACTTTGGGGCCGTGGCTCCTCTCGTATCCGCTCCCTGCGCTGGCCTGGTTCGCTCTTGCATGGCTTGTCTTTAATCAGCTCACGGTTTGAGTCTTTGGAGCTCTTGTTGGAAGGCAGGTTAACTTTATCTCTGCACAGGGAGCTGGGTATATGGGTCACAAGGCTCCGAGGCATAACTGACTGGGAATGTACAGCACCTGGCAGGTAAAATCCCTCTGAAAAGAAGAGACTCGAGACTCAGCATGAATGAATTCAGACAAATTAAACTTCAGAATTTGTTACAAATATAACAAAGAACATAAACAAATAAGATGCAACCATTTATTTCAGACTACTTAATGTTTTGCTAAATCAAGAAATATATCCACATATATCTGTTCTATTTTTCTCCCAATTCTCACAATCTAAAGCCTTTACATACAGTACAGCATTTATTCTTCACATGAATATCTTCAAATAAAACTCATTCTGTTCCACACCAACCTTTTTGGGAGTCAAATAGTGACGACTGACTCAGTTGGGGATGGTCCAGATGACCTAGAGCAAGGTACTGACTAGGATAGAGTCCACTGGGGAGGTGAGGAAAACCTATGATGGGGAACAAAAAGGGGGCACAGATTAATTACCCAGAGCAACAATATGATTATTCTAAATTTATTACCAATAATCTGTAAATACCTATTTATGAAACATATCTGGAGAAAAGGTAAGGATTTAAACACTACTAATTGCCATATTTTGAACTCAACTACAAAGGAATTTGGAAATGATCTCTCCTTAATAAACATTAAATAAGAACTGGTGAACTGACCTAACCTAAAAACACAATAAATAAAGAAACCCTTGCACAATAAATTCACAATAAATGTTTTGTAAATGTAGGCAACCACGGTAAGCTGAGGTAAGTCAGCCTAACAAACGTAATATAATATGAATACATAATACATATAACATCTAAAACCTATTAAACTCAAAAAATCAAATACAATTCTGAGGTACAATGGCATCAACATGTAATAAACTCTTAAAAGACGACAATTAACCCGTATAAAATACATCCAGTATCAGATAAGACTGAGAAACTTCATGCACTGAATAAAGTGAAGGAAGCGCCACATCGATGGCACAACCGAACATTAGACCTGTTAAAATTATTGCCTGCTTGTGTGTCTAAACTAAAAAAAATTGCACAGTTGACAGACTTTGAGAGGGAGCACCTCATTGGGCTGAAAGAAGCAGGATGGTCATTTCAACAAATTACCCACCAGCGAGGTCCTACTGACCTAGCTGTTAGGAAGTGTAGGGATTTGTGAGGGGACGCAGACTGCAAATAGACTCCAGGGGGGCCAAGCAGATCACTAGTAGCGAGAACACACCCAATTTTGTTGTCACCGCACCCACCACGTCCTGCCGTTGACAGCCAGTCACAGTTGTCTTTGTTTACAATTGTAACAATACACTACAATACAATACAAATGTAACAATGTAATTGAGAACAAGAATTCCAGACTGCTACGAACTAATGTCTTTCAAAATTAGGGTAATAACCTAACCTTCAGCAACACATGCAAGGTTATATCTATACACAAGGTTATAGACGTGATAATATCCCCTAACTGTTGTGTGTGTGTTTGGTTACACACACGCACACATCGACTCAAATCAATGCCAATTTAACGTAATGTAATGTAATTAGGCATTTTAATAGCCCTACGCAGATACGAGGAGAATATGCAAACTTCACACAGAAAACATCCCGGCAGATCCACCCTGGGTTGAAACCAGGACCTTCTTGCTGTGATACAAAGATGATGCAAAAATTTTCAGCAATCCAACACTTCCAACCGAGACCTTTAATATTTTTGCCATTGTGTGTATTTTCAAAACTCACTGTTTGGCAAGTAATCTCCCAAAAAGTAGAGGTAACCATTTGAATGCGTTCTTATTCTTTTTTTTTACAAGAGAAAAATTATTAAAGATTTAATCTCATCATGAATCTTGTTCAAACTCAGAGATGTGACTCTCCTTGGCTGTACTGCTTTATGGCAATACAAAACAAAAGAAATCTGACAGCTCATCTCAAGGGATGGTACATGCAGACATACACAAAAATAAAATTTTATGACTTAGCCAAGGACCGAGAACTATGCATCACAAAGAATAAAAGGCTATAAAACACTCTTACAATAACGCTCAATCCTATAGCATCTACAGGGATACATTAATTCCGTCTTTTAAATGAGACCTGGCTGATGGCACCACCAATAAAAAAAAAAGCAGCTAAAGTACATGTTATATTTATCCAAGGAAGGGTGAGCAGCATAATGCCTAGAATTAGCACTTTGTCAAAAGGCAAACAGAAACCTGGATAATATTTAGCTTTCACAGCTGAATCTAAAAGAGACTAATAGGTGAGGGATCTAAATTCTACAAAGAGATGATGTAATCACCATGGGTGACATGGGTCTACACTGAAGGGGAAGAAAGGTTCAGAACAAGGCTATCCACTCTGGCCAGTTGCACTATTTAAAACAGAAACCTTAGGAAACTAACTCAAGATTTATTTATTTGGTTTTGTTTAACATCGCTATCGGCATCATTGGCCATTTCAGACCACCCCATGCTGGGAACCCAGGGCACTCCTGCTGTGTGACTATAAAACTTGTGGAATCACAAAGACATTCACAAAAGAAGCATAACCATTCTGAAACACATTATATAGTCTCAAACATAACTATTAGTTTAGGCATCTAAACAACCAAAATCAACACCCCCCCCCCATTGAAGCCCTCTATCCCTACTAACTCACCTCCTAAGCCACTGTGTTAGAGTTTCTGTGAAGTCATGCAAGCAAGTCGTAAAAGCTCATAGCAGAATGATTACATTTGTTATTAAGCAACAATAAGTGCAGTCTTACCCTATTTTCACACTAACAGCAATACAAAATGTCATGTTACCAAAAATGCCATACCGTTTAAGTATTCGTTATGCATCTTTACTAAATACGTCACTGTGGAAATGACTGGCTCTGCATACGATCAACGTGTAAAAAAGATCCTATATGGAAACGCTTTATTTACCAATTTAAAGCCTAAATTATAAAATTACTATAAGAATCAAGTGGATATTTTACTGTAAATTATCACAGCAAATTATCACATTCCTCCCATTTCAGAATTTATTTTCTAAGAAACATTATTCCCTGACATATTTGAAGAAATAAATCTTAATATTCCGTTTTCTTCCATATTGACTGTGAACAAATCATATCATCATCAAAATCTACTGACAGACCTGATAAATATCTTGGTAGCCCAGAGGCCAAGCTTCTCACAGTTACTGTGTTCTGGTAACCTGAATAATCGCCATTCAGTAAGGGTGACATGTTCTTTAGTTATTTGATATCAGCAAAATAAATCATTCCAATAACTGATCCCACAGCAAAACCTTTAAAATGACACGCTAGCTGTCACAGCAAAGGTTCAAAGGCAGTCCCTATTTTTACAGCCTGCTTTAGGTGACACCACAGAGCAGTGCAGCTGACGGTATTCTCATATTATTCCAAAGGAGGATTAAACATAGCCTACCCTTAGCAGCATGGACGAGTGTAAACCATACCGCTTATTTTTGTTTTTCTCCATAAATCATTGCAAGGGAGGACAGGGATGCTCTTCCAGTTTAGGACAAATCTAATCTCGTTTTTCTCACATGAGAGTAAACTACAGTCTTGGAAATAGCTGCAGAATAATTACTTCTGGACGTTGTAGCCATCTATGACCTAACAGGTAGTGAAACATCTGAACTTGCTAGATAAACACCAGATAAGGCCCAGCATTCAGAGAGACATGAAATGGGTATAATACAGTAAATAGGTATTAAACCATAGAATAATTTACACAGGTCTCGGAATACTCCTGGTTGTGCTAAATTAGGCTACGCAGTCAGAAATCAGGCTTCAAAATGAGGGTGTATTTTATGGTGCTAATCTGTGCAACTTTTTTGTGATTTGCCTTTAAAATGACAGCTTTGGTCAGTCCAAGCATGCCTGGGCATGACTTCACTATAGGAGCTAGTGAAATGTTGTAGGTATGCCTGAGCATGCTTAGACAGGTTAGACATTGGCACATAACACTATAAGAGCTGCTCACATTTACACATATACAAAGGCTAGACATACATGTTCTTAAGGCAACAGGATACAGTACACTTAACCAAAGAGAGATTACCATTTACCATAATTAGCAATTCAGATGTTCAACCCTTTATGCCTGGTTATCCTCATCTGATTATGCAGTCAGAACTAAACGGCCTGGTCAGAGATATCTCAAACAAAAGCAGAACTACTTTGCTTTGATTAAAAGAACCTCAATCAAATAAATTTTTTATTTGTATTATTTATATGTCAAGAACATATATGTAGGTTGTCAACCCTATGGCTTTGATTTTTGTGTATGACTCAGTTTTTAAAGATTTGACCTGGCCACTAAAAAAGTAAGTAAAAGAAAGTAAAGCCTAAAAGCAGTTTCAGTGGCTATGCAAGACACATAATAGAAACCTACAATAAGAACAATCTGTTTATGTAACACACACAGTAGACAACTACCATTTAAACAACTGTGGCGATCAAAAATTACTCCTACTGCTACTAAAAAAGCTTGATATACAGAGTACTGTTGTCTCATTTGTGAATAAGATGGTCATGCTAAAGGGTCAAATTACAATAAAATGAACTGGCCACTCCAGTCCACTCCATGTCCAGTGAAATTAATTAAGCATCACCAGATATAGGAGCCACACAGCCCTTAAGCGGCCCAATGTTGTGCACCACACGCACACTTTACCAAAAACCACAGCATAGACACAGCTTGTTGACAATCATTCATCTTAATATAATTATAACTCCAGAAAGTAAGGGATAGCTTGTAGACAAAGACAAATGTAGACAAAAGTAAACAAATGCATAAAGATGAGCCTCCATTTGTCACGTTTTATGCAACAACACTTGCTCTACAAAAGCTCAGTGTTACAAATATTTGCATTTAAAAACACCCTACTGCTTTTACATATTGATACACGAAAGCTGTGCGCACAGCAAAGTTACTGTCACAAATAACAATATTTCACAGTTCACTGCTATTTAACTTTAAAAAGGCTTAAGGGGGAGGGGAAAAAACAAAAAAACAAAACTATGCCTTGTTCTCACCAAGTCTGCACACGGTTTTATTTAGAGCCCTACAATATGTTCTGTGGGTCACCAAAATAGCAGCACAGTCTTATGTGCAGATTTGCTGCAGTGTGTTAATACAATAGATTTGCTTTATTGAAATGAATGCCACCTGTGTAAAACATTTTATTGTTGACATTACCTGTACCAGTTGCAAACCAATAACAGTCGCACCATAAGGTTTATATAGGCATGGTATTTACACACTTTCATAAATGGCAGAACTCCAAACATTATTTCTATATCTCTCATTTCATAATGGCACATGTCCCCATTAGAACAAACATGGCTGCTGAAATATTTCCACAAGCTGGTGTGACCCCTCACTGCACATTTCAACAGGTACATAGCAGAGCAGATACAAAGCGGATTCAAAAAAAGTTGGGACACTAAACAAATTGTGAATAAAAACAGAATGCAATGATGTGGAGATGGCAAATGACAGTAAATGTAACATTTTAAAGGAAAAATATGTTGCTTCAGAATTCCACAGTGTCAACAAATCCCCCAAAATTTGGGACAAGTAGCAATAAATGGCTGGAAAAAGGAAATTGAGAATAAACGAACAGCTGGAAGACCAATTAACACTAATTAGGTCAATTGACAACATGATTGGGTACAAAAAAAATCACCAATCACCAGGATCACCAATTCCACCACTGTTACGCAGAAAGATAGTGCAGCAATACCAGAATGGTGTTACCCAGCGTAGATA
>JAVSBV010000086.1:6219654-6235832 GCA_033117975.1 Parotocinclus spilosoma | reverse complement strand
ACAACCCGGACAATCTCACAAACTCCTCCATTTACACACACACACACACACACACACACACACACACACACACACCTAGAATTTAGAGTAGGCAATGTACTTACTGACAGATGTAGAGGTGTGAGGAAAATAAAGTACTTGTTTTACACCCAAGCTGATACAGGTGGCCAGAAACCTGGAGCTGTGTGGTACCAGCCCTACCTGCCTAGCCACCAGGCCACCAATCCATAATACTCTGATATGATAATGCCTGTCCTAAACATAGAACAGAGACTGTGGTATACTTCCACCAATATATGTGAAGCCAGTAATCACTTATTTTGGAAAAGCTGAACACGTAAGCATGCAGACACCCAAGATCAGCACATGTCACTCTGATTTTGTTGCAGTCTTTATTACTTATGATTAATTGCTTTTCATTTGAGTAATAAGTAACAGCAATCTTGCTTAATTTCTGTTTGCTTAAATAGTTGATGAAGGTCAATATGACACCATCTAACAATTATGCTTGTTCCTTTCCTTCAGCCTATCTACAGGATACTACACATTCTCATATAACAACACACATATTTTATGTGCTGTGAATGAAAGGAGAAACCTCATTAACAGCTCATAATGAGAATGTATCTGACCAGGCAAAGCCCCAAATGACTAGACAGAATGAAAATTCTCCAAACACCAGATTGTAGGCATTTGCATGTCATATGTGATGCGCCATGGCAACTGAGCAAATGTATTCTTCTTTTTAAATGCTCATTAGTACAATGGAAAATGGACAAATTGCAATAATGTAGCTTTGTTTCTGCACTCTATCTGTCTTGCTGATTGCTAATGCTATCAGCCACAAACTTGTCTAGTCTCTAAAACATCTGTAAAAACGATTTCTGAAAAACTTACAGCCTGCCTTAGCTAGAAAATCATGATAATCTATGCATGCACTTGAACAAACTTGACAAACACTGTTTAGGTTGTTGTACAACATTCATTGCTGAAACACACTATATGGCTTTAAATCTTGTGTTTGTGCTGGATCATGAAAATCAGAGTATACAGTTGAGAGCAGAGTAGAGAGCTGTTTTGTTTTTCGTTTAGTAAACCACTAGTAAATGTCACAGCCTTAAACTGATCCAAACTCTCTGCGACATGAGTTTCAGCACACTGTGAAAAAACATGACTTTAAAATGAATGTTGATGAAAGAAACATAATACTCCCATTTGAACTGTGAAACATAAAAGCCATTAGTAACATAAAGCAGGCTTCTACGTGCAAATGGTGACTCAACTGGATGGTATAAGGGGCTGGCCTTGAATTCTGGGAAACATGATGTTATGTGTTGATGTGCTTCAACTGTTTGCTTTTAACTCTGTGACACCATCCTCTATAAGGTCACCTCCCTTCTCGTGTGTTAAATGATAGACTAGCCTGCTTCATAAATTGGTCAGATGAAGAGCAGAATTGCCTTCCAAGGCACGAGTGTACAGCACTCTGCCACAATGCCCAGCAATGCTATAGATTTATAATGCAGGGTTTTATTTGGTGATAAAAGCTCATGTGATGGAAGGTGACAGCTCTTGGGACAGCAGTGAATCACATTGAAAATAGAAAGGTTTCGCTTTAGTGTCTGAATATAAAAAGCGTCATTTTGCATTATTGATCTTCTGAAAGCTACAAGTAGACTGATTGCTGCCTGAGTCTCTCTAAAATAGGGTGATTTTGGAAAAAAAAGGTTCAATGCATATACTACACAGAGGTATGCTAAGCATAAGCTGAGTACTGTAATGTTTTAGACAGACGGCTGCTTTCCTTTAATAAACAAGGTAGTCTTAAAAATCAGTGTTTAACATTAAGAATTGTTACTATGAACCAGAAATCTGTGACTGTGACTCTCTCTTGCTCTCTCTCTCTCTCACACACACACACACACACACACACAAATACCCTCAGTGCACTCTCCATTTCTTTTTACGTGTTGTGGTTTCTTGGAGTGAGTCAGAGAGTTGAAGGCCTCTAGAGAGCGGGTGTGTCGACCTATCTTTCAAACCACAACGAGTATGCCAGTTCTGGGTATGAAAACCACCGCTCACCACAGGACTTGTGAGTCCAACCATGGTGAACAATGTCCTTCAGTTACACTCATTCCTTTCCCGCATTCTTTTATTCGTGACATCAACTCCTCCTCTGTGAGAAAAACCTAGCCAGACGCAGCTGCCTTTGTCATTTGGCAAGTGTACAAGTGCATCATCTTACACAGCTGAAAGACAAATGTTTGAAAGGCTCTAATGAAACTGTCATTGTCTTTAGCTTATGTGCAGCTGACGCTGTCATACCGACGATTTAAGTGATGTGCCTTTGCTCACTAATGGTGCTTTTTAAAATTGTCAGTTGCTGTTCTTACTATATTCTGACCCTGGAGAACTTGTGTACAGATGGGCCCATTAGTCATCTTCAGCTGTGACCTGTTTGATAGCTGGAAAGGGTGATACCATTTTTTTTCTTTTCATCATATCAAAGGATCAAACAAATTCCTGTGCCCCCTGAAAACTACTTGCACTAGGCCTCCCCTAGTGCAAGTGACAACGGAGCAAATAATCAGTTGAAAAAGATTTCTATTGTTTCATTTCTATTCCATCTTACTTTATAAAATTAAGGTTAAATGACAATGAGAATGTATGCTATTCAAAATGTAAAAATTTAGGCGTACCTTTTAAGTGGACAGGGCAAATATGTTGTATATACTGAACTTAAGCTAATGACTTAAACTAAAGTCAAAGTTTGTGTGAAACGACAGTGAGAAGACAAGACAGGATAGTCAAGGATAATTTCTTTTTTAATTGTGTTAATTTCTTACGTGTGTTGGTTGTGGTGGTTGGTGGTGGGACCCAAGGATGCAGAATATCGAAATCCCACAACATATAATAGTAATGGGGAAATAATACAGAAAAACCAAAAGGGGAACAAAATAGCGGAGCGAAAGCCTCCTGAACACAAAAAAAAACAAAAGGATGAAATGGCACTCCGCGGTGTTGCGTCTTGACTGGGAGCAATGCGTGAACTGATCGCGGGGGGCGCCAAAGTGCCAACAGGGCAGGCATGCAGAGAGCACGATTTGGGACGTCATGGAGACGCGTAGGGTTCACGTAGCGGCTTGCCCCCCCGATGGGGCTTGAGTCTCTTGGTTTCCATGGAATGAATGACTTACATCCTTGGGAGAATTGCCTTATATACGTCGTGGGAACCCGCTGAGTCCATTTATGACCAGGTTGTTCTGTAACGAGATGTGGTGGTTGGTGGTAGGACTCAAGGATGCGGGATAGACGGAATTCAACGAGGTATTATAGAAATTGGGAAATAATATAGAAAATCCAAAAGAAGACTAAGAGCGGAGTGAAAGGCTCCTGAACACAAAAAAACAAAAGAATGAAATGGCGCGCCGCTTGTGTTGCGTCCCGACTGCGACTGATCGCGAGGGGCTGTCAAAGCGCCAATGGGGCAGGCGTGCAGAGAGCACGAGGTGTGCAGGGAGCACGTTTTGGGAGCTTCCCAAGTGGCGAGGCACGGAGGTAGTCCGAATGGCAGAGGGCGAGCGTGAGCTCAGATGCGCAGAAAGGTAGGAACCCTAACTCAAAACAAACAAACTCAAACAAAGTTGTATTGCTAAACACATAAAAACACTGCTCTCAAATACACTTTTTTGCCAAAAGTATTTGCTCACCTATCCACATGATCTAAATCAGGTGTTCCAATCACTTCCATGGCCCCAGGTGTATAAAATTAAGTACCTAGGCATGCAGACTGTTTCTACAAACATTTGTGAAAGAATGGGCCTCTCAGGAGCTCAGTTAATTCCAGCGTGGAACTGTGATAGGAAGCCACCTGGGCAACAAATCCAGTCGTGAAATTTCCTCGCTCCTAAATATTCCATCACATTCAACTGTCAGCTGTATTATAAGAAAATGGAAGTGTTTAGGAACAACAGCAACTGACGGAGCGGGGTTAGCAGATGCTGAAGCACATAGTGTGAAAATGTCGCCAACTTTCTGCAGAGTCAATCACTACAAACCTCCAAACTTCATGTGACCTTCAGATTAGCTCAAGAACAGTGCAGAGAGCTTCATGCAATGGGTTTCCATGGGCGAGCAGCTGCATTAAAGTCATACATCATCAAGTGCAATGCAAAGCATTAGATGCAGTGGTGTAAAGCACACCGCCACTGGACTCTACAAAAGTGGAGGGGCATTCTCTGGAGTGCCGAATTGTGCTTCTCCATCTGGCAATCTGATGGGCGAGTCTGAGTTTTGTGGTTGCCAAGAGAACGGTACTTGTCTGACTGCAATATAGTGTAGCTAGTACAGCTGGTGTCTCTCTCTAACCCCATTACCGATGTGCCTGTTTGTTACTGTAGGCTCATGCATGGGAATTGTAAATCGTAATCTCTGCCTCGTCTTCCACACTGCAGCAGCCCTCTAGTGTCGTACTGCGGAACTGTGTGCTTCCAAATAGCATTTATTAACAAACTAGAGATCCTCTGGCCATCTTTGCTCATCAAACACTCATAATTATATAGTCAAACACACACACACACACACACACACACACACATATATATATATATATACATACATAGCTTTAGAATCCTTCAATACCACATTTTTTGGAATGTGTTGCAGATCAGAAATGCAGGAATTAATGTTGACCAGAAAAAATCATGAAATATTCCAGTGTCATACTGTAAATATAAGAAACACAGTGTGTTTTTATTTTATATGCATTTTCAATACTGTAATTCTTCTGGTGTGTGGTTCTACAATTACAGACTGTAGTCCATCTGTTTCTCTACATACTTTGTTAGTCCCTTTTACTCAGACCAGGCACTATTTGTGTCTTCATTTCATTCTCTGATTTGGCACTGATGTTGAGATGTGGAACAGTGCTGCTGGAGTTTTTAAACACTATGTTTTCTCTGTGCACTTTAGTAGATACATCTACCATATTTATACACCTTGTAGATGTAAAGTCACAGCAGCTCATCTGTTATTGTACACTTTGATCTATCCTTTAATCCTTCATCAGTGCTCACAGGACGCTGCCTCTAGGATACTAGTGACTGGATATTTTTGGTTGGTAAACCAAATTTTCAGTCTAGCAGTGGCACTGAGGTGTTTAAAACTCCTCCAGCACTGCTGTGTCTGATCCACTCACCCAGCACAACACACAGTAACACACCACCACATCAGTGTTACTGCAGTGCTGATAATGATCCCCCACTCAAATATTCCCTTATCTTTGCTGGTCCTGTGGGGATCCTGATCTTAAGAGAACGGAGGAAATGTAGAGAAACTACAGTCTACATACTGCAGTGCAGCATTTATATTATCATTGTAATACAAATGGTGTTTTCTTTTTGAGTACCTCCCTTTTTCATCTCTGTTGCATTTTGTGACTAAAAAGTACACTGCAGAGTGCATATATTATCTCACTGAAGTGGCACACACAACGTCCAGTTTCTACTATTTATCAGATGAATTAGTACAATCTTACAATCCAAGCAATTGTGTGTTAAGGGCCTTACTCAGGGACCCAACTGTGGCAGAGCTGGGATTTGAACCCTGGACCTTCTGGTCCATAGTCCAGTACCTTAACCGCTAGGCTACCACAGTCTATCAGCATGTAAAACATCTGTTTATCCCAGTATCCTCATCACCAGTATATTGGATTTTTAGCAATCTTTTAAGCAATTTTAATCTTATTGTGACTTCATTATGCACATTTAAATCACAAAATGGCCATTGCTCTTGTATATCTAAAAAGCAATATGGCTGTATTTTAATCTGAAGAGTTTCAGCCATCATGTATATCTTACATAGTAGAGTTAAGTCAGTTAAACGTAAATATACTACTCACAAAAAAGAATGAAATATCCCATAATGAAATATGCCCTAATTTTTGTGAGCAGTGTAATTCTTTTGAATCAAGTATATAATAAAACATCATTTCAATGAGTAGTATAAGTTAACATAGTTATAAGCTTTTACCATTTCAAGGTTTTATCTGTTGCTAATGAAACCTGCCTATCTGGCTCCTGATATGGTATCAGTCTTACCACTTCATAGAATGTGTGCTTAGAAGGAGAGGTTTTCGGTAGAAGTTTGGCTCTCAAGTATGGGATTGAAGGGCGGTCTGGATATGTTCAGTGGCTAAGCCTGCAAATGTTAGCAAAAATTGCTAATATCTATTACAGTGAGTTCAGCTTTCAACCAAATACTGTGGCTTTGTATTGTCTTTCAGTTTGCCGGTTGTTACAATGCCAACAAATATTTGTGGAACAGCACATGGTCCAACTGGAAACACAGTCACAGTTTTGACAAAAAAATCTTGATTTATTTGTAATTAATAACCAACGAAAGCAATGCGAACTCACAATGAGCTGTCCAGCTGGCACTGAATCATAGTCCCAGATGAGCTGACCTCATTGTTTTCCTTGCAGTGGTGAACAGTTCCATTTCTTCTCATGTCTGAGGTGTGTGCATGGTACGTAAATGACTGAAACAGCTCTTGTAAATCTAGGTCATGCTAACTTGGCCTGCATAAAACCTGACAAAAATGGCGATATCACCCAGCTTTTTTTTTTACTGCAGATCAAGCATTCTAGCTTAGTGAAACATACCCTAAGCAACTTAAATAAAATTATTTTAATTAATTACATATTTTTCCAAATTAAGCAGAGGAAAAATTACAGAATGACTTGATGTTGAGGAGAACATAATGGAATCTTCTTGAAATTAAAACAAATGCTGTCACAATTGGATGGTTTTGGTGATTATGTCATTTTTCAGAATGATAATGAATCTTGCCAAAGAGTAACACGGATTAAAAGAATATCATTTCAACGGCATGACCAGCAAACAATCTGATTCTTATTCTGACTGGAAATTTATACTGAACAAAAAGATTCCAATATAAGATATTAACAGGTATTCTGTAAAACTGATGTGGCAATTACTGTTCAAGAAAGTTGGATCTAGACGGATGCACAGTATTGTTTTTATTAGTGAATCCATACCTGAGAAAAGTATTCAGACCATCATGAAAGTTAGATAATGAGCAACAAAGTACTTGTGATTTGTTTATGTTCTTGTAAATATTGATGATGATCCCATACTGTTTTCACTAACTTTGAGCGATTCTAATTTTTTCTTTCTCTACTTGATGTGTTACAAAATATTCATGAACTAAATCCTCCAAGTATGACGATTCCATAAATTTTGCCAGGGGTTTTACTTTCTTTAATGGCGTGTAAAGAATAGTGTGCATGACAAATAGAGTGCACAATCAGCCCCAAGGCTTTTACAAAATATTACAAAGAAGATTCATCACATTGTTTTTTTTAAACTGAAAAACCTAGTGTGGAGCCCTTGTTGTCATAGCAGTGTGGTTGTGCAGATCTGTGGTTGCATTTTTTTTACAGTTGCACTTTTCTTGTAGAAATGGTAAACATATGTTAATGTGCTTTTAACATGAATAAGGAATGGTACCTAAAGTGTGGACCAAAGGTTCAAGACCACTAGTCAAATTGCTTATTCTCTTAGTGAACAGGGATTCATACAACAGCAGCAAAATGGCCCAAACAACACCTCAAAGCTATGTAGAAACAATTTGGAGACCAAAACAGATTAGGTAATGCTGATTATTATGGGATTTTTCCCACAGTCTCCTGACCTAAACCCCATTGAACATTTATGGGGTATTTGATGACAGAGAAAGCAAAACATTCAGTAACATCATGCTGGTGTAAACTCTCTGTCTACATGACTAGTTCCGCCCACCTTGGTTTGTTTTTTTTCTGTTTATTACAGGGGGAAAAAACACAAAATGGAGCCACCAGACATAATGTTTCAGCTCACCTGAGTGCAATAAAATGAGAAGTCTGTGATGACATCACTGCCTCATAAAATAAAAGCACCCTAGAACCAGCTTTGAATGTATAACAAACACAATAACTTGATTACGAGATATCAATAAATTTGAGGTGGTTTAAATTTGCCATTTGGTATACTACAATTGATATTTTATTTACATGGAGATTTTAAAGCTTTGTGAGTACTGTTTAAATTAAAATCTATTTCCCATACAGCTTAATATGCAATAATGGTGTCAAAATTTGAATAAAATGTTATTTATTTAATATGCATTTGCACTCATTAAAATGCATTTAAAAGTTTATGACTAAACAATCTAACAAAAAAGTGTATTCCAATTTCAATGGTACAGCCTCTAGACTTTAATGAAATGAATGAAACACCAAAATAAGAAAATATATAAAAAATACTGTACTGCATAAATAACTACTTCAATATATAATGTAAAGTGACAATTAATATTATAGAAAGTAATTACACATATTTAAACATAATAAAAAAATTTATTACTTGCATCATGTACAAAGTAATTGCATTATGTATGTATGTTTATATTTGGCGCTAAAATTAAATATGCCTTGAACACGCAGATTATAAAGGATTGCGATTGTCTCTTTTGCAAGATAGCACAAAGAAATCCTCCTATTTCTGTGTTCATATAGAATCAATACAGGAATCTGATTTGTAGATCTTCTGGCAAAAAGCCCTCTTAAACATCAATAAGTAGATTTGATAGTACCACTAAGCAAAAGCTAAATCTATCATAAAGAAATATGCATCCAAAATATTTCAGGAATATGGAACACAAAATTCGTATTGTTTGATATTTGCATTCCATCTTAAAACAAGTAAGCATAAAAGGGAGAAACCCAAGGGAAGAGAGGTTAATAACCCAACGTGTCTGTACTGGATTAATTCTATCCTTATATAATATAGGGCGACACCCCACCGAACTTTGCCCCTTCTGCTCTACACAGCAAACAGTTAAGCACATACTAACACACTGCTACTGAAGCTATGAGAATGAACATTTGTTCTAATAACACTTTTGGATAACTCAAATATTGCATTAGATTTTCTACTTGGAAAATCTAACAAAACCAAACTGGATAATCTTTGTTTCCCAAGGAAGCTCCTGTCCACATTCCATTCAGGTGTCCAGTTGGTAGTGGGAAATGCACCTAAAGCTGGTCTCCCAGCTGGCAATAAAAAACATTAGAGGAAATTCCAAGAAATGCTTAAAGGTTTTTGTGAGTGAACATCTAGATGTTGTAATAAGCTTAATCACTCCGACCTATTATTATATACTGCTCACAAAAAATAGGAATTATTTTAAAATTAATATGAAGACGATCCCACTGCTGGCCAATTTGATTCTGCCCATGCTCCATCACTGTCACTGTGTTTTAGCAGTCTTGGGTGATCACACACCCTACTGAACAGTCAATGTGAGGCACTCTCCTCCAGTTTACCATGCTTCTGTTCACCCCCATGATTTTGTCACTTGGAGCTTAATCACCATAATTGAGTTGTCATCTCATTTGCTTTCTTTGACTTTTCATTTGCTTTCCTGATTATCTTGTTTAATGAAATAATTTGTTTAATAATCAAATGATTCTTTTTATAATCACTTCATATTCATTTTGAAATATCCTATAAATTGTGTGAGCAGTGTGTTAATGCTTTTTTGTGCATATTACAGATATAATCAGCACTGCAAGTCCACTCACCAAATGCATGTTTCATTTCAAAGAGGGCGTAATTGTTAAGGATCTACTGATAGATAGTGAAATACACCCTATGTTTGTGCAATTATGTTTATGCTACTTCCAGTCATTCACTGATTGCAAATGCATAAAGCTGCTGGTATTGTTCATATAAACATTGGACTTGTAACTAACCCACCTGATATTGTCATGTAATAGCTGTCTCTGATAGCTGTCGGTTTAAACCGAATATATTGTTAATTGAGCACATTCTACACATTCGTATTAGCTTTCCTATGTTTGTAACTGTTTAAAGAATCACTTTATAGATTCCCAGGGGAACATGCACACAATAAATTCACTACTCATATTAGACATTTCCACACTGCACTACATCCATTCAGACACAGACATACAGATGAAACATTAAAACAAGCATTCACACCAAGCATTCATATACAATACAATATACAACTCAATTCAATTCAATTTTATTTATATAACGCTTTTTACAATGGTGCATTGTCTCAAAGCAGCTTTACAATATTACAGTATCTTGTTGGCACCACTAAATTATTTCCAGAAAATTATTTATCCCAGAAATGTATTGCAATTACACATGCTTTGTTTTACACATGTTTATTTCCTATTTGTGTATTGGAACACCAGAAAAAAAACAAAAAACAGAAAAAGCCAAACATGATATAGTTTCATGCAAAACTCAAAAATGGGCTGGACAAAATTGTAGGCACCTTTTCAAAATTGTGGGTAAATAACTTTGTTTCAAACATATGATGTTCGCTTAAACTGACCTCAAGTAACAGGTGGGGGCAATATAAAAATCACATCCTGGGAAAAGAAGAGAACTGTCTGAGGACTTGAGGACCAATATTGTGGACAAATATCAACAATCTCAAGGTTACAAGTCCATCTCCAGAGATCTTGATGTTCCTTTGCCCATAATGTGCAACATAATCAAGAAGTTTACAGCCCATGGCACTGTAGCTAATTGATGAAAGTTTGCAAAGCAGGATAGTCCAAATGGTGGATAAGCAGCCTCAATCAAGCTCCAAAGAAATTCAAGTTGTCCTGCAGGCTCAAGGTGTATCAGTGTGAGTGGGAACTATCTGTTGACATTTGAATGAAATGACACGCTTTGGCAAAAAACCCAGGGACCACAGAGACATAAAAAGCTAGACTGCAGTTTGCCAAAATGTATGTGAGTAAGCCAAAATCCTTCTGGGAAAATGTCTTGTGGACAGATGAGACCAAGATAGAGCCACAGACAAATATGGTGGAGGTTTTGGGGTTCTTTTGCTGCCTCTGGCATTGGGTGCCTTGACTGTGTGCAAGGCATAATGAAATTTGAAAATTACCAAAGGATTTTGGGTCGTAATGTAGTACCCAGTGTCAAAAAGCTGGGTTTGCATCCTAGGTCATTGGTCTTCCAGCAGGACAATCACCCCAAACATACTTCAGTCAAATCACCCAGAAACGGATGGAAGCAAAGAACTGGAGAGTTCTGAAGTGGCCAGTATGAGTCTAGATCTAAATCCCATTGAACACCTGTGGAGAGATCTTAAAATTGCTGTTGGGAGAAAGCACCCTTCAAACATGAGAGACCTGTTTGCAAAAGAAGAGTGGTCCGAATTCCGAATTTCAAAATATTGCGCAGCCAAATATTAAGTTGAGGGTGCCAACAATTTTGTCCAGCCCATTTTTTGGAGTTTTGCATGAAATTACATCATGTTTGTTTTTTTATGTGCTGTTTCAATATACACAATGGAAATAACCATGTGTATAACAAAACGTGTAATTACAATACATTTCTGGGATAAATACTTTCTGAGAGCTGTTGCAAGCATCGTTATTGCCAAACTGGGTGCCATGGCAGAACAAGTCTTCACTTTAATTCAGGGCACTAGAGAGACCTTCCATGTTTCAAAAGTTTCTTGTTCCTAGTGTTGTTACATTTACAAATGATTCTATGCATTTCTCTGGTGCATTGCAAGAATAAAGAGAGCTGTGTCGTACTAGATGGCTCTTCTTTTTTTAGTTGTGTCCAAATTTATCTGCCTGCCCTAAATCGTCTCCACTCCCCATGTGGATAGTAAAAGCAAGCCAGTCACAAGAGATAGATATTGTCATGTTATGTTCCCCATAGGTATGAATGAGGAGGATTTGTTAGCTGCTGTTCAAACACACCATTCAATGCTGAATCCTCCAGCGATCAAGAAAGGGCAGCGGTGGCTGAGCAAGCTAGAGTGTGAATAAAGAGGAGAGTGGCATTATGCAAAAAGAAAACTTTATTTTCAGGTTACTTTATGGTGGCTCCGTTCTAAAGCACCACAAATACGGAAGCAACATCTTTTAAACAATGAAAAAACAATGTGGGCTTCATAGATAATTCAGCAACCTTTAAGTCTTAATTCTTGTAAGCTAGCCCATGGCCTTATGGCACGTTTAGTAAAGGTGACTATCCACAGTCGCAGTTCTAATATAAATCAAAAATCTTAAACTCAATTTTTAATTAAATTGTTAAACTGGTAATGCTTTACTAACATTTTGCCTTAATGAATCTTGGACTAGAATATTTGAATATCTAGCTTTAAATGAATCCTCCTCACCTGGGCTATTGTCAACTCTCTCTATTAAGACGCGTGATCAGGTTGTTAGAAATATTCTATAAGTATCTTTGTCTCTCGCTGTGTCTGGGCATGTCACGAGTGCCATATGTTCCATTTCCCATGTGTTAGGAGCCTGCACTTTAGTCTTGTGCATCACACGTCATGTCCACGCATTGTGTGCTTTTTAACACGTATAAAAAGTTGCTTTGAAAACTTCTTGATTTGCTAAATACGTACTTTAACATTTATATGATTCTTCACTTGCATACTATTGAGCACAATTTTTTTGTTTGTGGTTATTTGCTTCCAACTGTGGATTTTAAATACTGGTATATATAGCTTTTTGTGTGTTTTTCACGGTTGTGTTTGTGGTGGGCATTGTTGGCTGTTTCCATCACTTCTTTGCCCTACTCTGGTAAGCTTATCACCCTCATCTTAATGTTTGTGAAGAAGGAGTGGCTACAATCTTTTGAACAAGTACTGATATACACTCCTCACAAAATGAGTGGATATTTCATTATGAGAAATATAATTTTGAAATTTTGAATCCCTTAATTTTTGTGTTGTGAGCAGTATATTTACTAACGATGCTACTTTACTTGAGATTTTAATCCTTAATGCAAATAATACAGCATCATGGTTTTTTAATCTTATTTTTTCATCTTATCACTGTGTACCACTCTCCAGGTGCTTATTCTGAGTTTATTTAGGAATGTGCTTGTTTTCTTTTGTGCTTCATAGTTTCAACTGATAAGCCTATAATTGTACAGACACTCTTGCATGTTTGTGAATTTGGACTATTTTCCATATTTCTGTATTAATATGAAACAATATCAGATTTTTACCCAACTCCTAAAAGTCTTGACTCAATTAAATAAATGAGACAAAATATTATACTTGGCCATTTACAACCCCATATCAGAAAGAGCTGGGAAAGCAATAAATGCAGACTTAAAAAAGTCGCTGTTTGTTGCATTTACTTTTTTTAACAGTAAATTTTTCAATAACAATCATGAGGTAAGTGCTTGACGAATGTTTGTTAAAGTAATCCCTTGCATATTATTGATGGTTCTTAATGCAGTGACATCTAAGAGCAATGGAGGTTTGCTTTAGGATTATGATCTGCTCTTTATTCACTGAAATAATTTAATGAGTCTGTAGAGGGAGTTTTTCTGAGTTTAGAGTCAAGTTTTTTGAATGTGTTGCAGATCTGAAATGCAGGAATGCATGAATATTAACAAATGAAATGTAGTTGACCAAACAATCCATGAAATAGCTTCCTACTGTCGTTACTGATGACAAATGTGTTCCATAATACTTGTCCCAAAGCTGCTCTGACACTTGATCTTCGCATGGGAATGCAAGGGCTAGTCTGGTAACATGAGCAGTAACCACCAAAATGTCAACAGTATTCTTGATATTCTGAGCTCTTTCCAGCAGATTTACCAATGGAACAACAGGTTCCTTTAAAGGGGACTCCAAACAAACAATGGAACAATGATTTTTCTGAACCTTGCACACCTAGTATTGACGGTTACAGAAAGTGGCCAAAATCACAAATTTTTTGATTCCTGAGGGCCATAGGAGTACTTCTCTTATTTAAAACACCTAACTGTGTCTACATTGGTTTGAACGACAAATTAGTATATTTCGACTAACTTCTACAAATAAAATCTTCACCAAATAAAGAGAAGTAATTTCAGTAGGAACTTGTGCATATTGCTGACCTTCAGCAGAACAGGTCAAATCTTTACGGGTCAAATCTTTGTCTATACTTAGACCAAGAGAGCATCTTGGAATGAACCCATAGTTACTGGGAGACCCTCCCTCAGCAATTCATCATATTTTAGTATCGAGTGCCAGATGTTACAAATGGCTTACAAGTCATAGCATCTTAAACTAAATTATTTTAACCTTGGATGTAGTAAATGTCATATTTGTAAAAAGCTAACCTTACCAAGCACCGCTATTCAAAATAATCAAACTTCTGTTTTGTCATTATTTGAGTAAGTGGGTTATTCTTTGTCCACATAGTAAAGACATGACTCTTGAGCCAATGGCTGAACTTGTTACACATGGCACACATCAGAGAAAAACACTCTAGATGATTACCAAAATAATTTATTTGTGTACACCAAAGGGACTTCCTTGTAAAGACATCTTCCTTGCTCTGCCTTTGCCTACCTCCAGAATATTAAGAAGATAGAAGTACTGGTGGAAGGTAACCATGCCAAAACATGATCTGATACGGATCAGAGACAACGTAACACCATCCTACTCCATTAGAATATTAGGTGACATCTGGCAGATCCTGGCAAGTTTTAACCTTGCCAGGTTCAGTAGAAACACGTGTTTCATAAACAATGTGGCCAAGAAACTATCAGACTGTCTAAGTAACCATCACTTCTTTGGTATCAATTTCATGTTTTGCACTTGCATGCAACTGAAAACCAGCTCCAAACCACCATGCTGCCATGCAGTTGGCCTGGTGTAGTAAAGGATGCGCATCCTACACGGTCTGTTTGTTCAACCAACAGAGGCTCAGATTGCCATACTTTTTCCAAACAAGAGGAAAGATGAGGAAAACTCACTGGTGTACTTTCTACGTATTTCTTTCTATTCCGTCTCATTTAAGCCTTGATTTAGCTTCTGATACTAGATAGAGTATCCACCAAATGGATTCCTTTTAACAAATCATTTAACCTCCCCGCAGTCGATAAGGGTGCAGTTTGTTCCTAAACCCATCAAACTCCAAATCAACAGCAACAACCTAAACTTAAAACTGGCATACCTGGGGGCTATAATCCACTGCAGGGCACATGTACACGCACTCCCGTAGGCTGTGCATTTAACCTGTTGCTCATTTTGTAGTAAGAGGCCAAAGGAGTGCCAAGAAAATATACTCACTACCAACTACAATAATTACACCAGCAGCAGTCTAAACCAGTGCACATGTCTAAACATGTCACATCATCAATCAAGACTCATCAGACCAAGTAAGGTTTTACAATCTTATGTTGTCCAATTTTAATGCAAAATGTAGACTCAATTGACTGTTCTTAGCTGACAGGAGTGCCACCTTGTTTGAACTTGCTTGGTTTGAGCTTCACCGGGTCATTTTGACTACATGCTTAAATGCATTGACTTGCTGCCATGTAATTGGTGTAGGGTGTAGCTAATAAAGTGGCCAGTTAGTGTATATCCACTCCTGCCTGTAGTACATACAGTATAACTTACTCCAAATATAAGGTCCTTCAGTCAAAGACACACACACACACACACAGACACACACAAACACAGGACATTTATATTCATACATTCATTTTATTTTAGAAACAAATGGAAAAATAAAATGTCTAAATACCCCAGCAATGGTTGAGGTGGCCTGTCTTTTAGGCTATGAAACATTTGTAACATGGCCGCCAACTTGGAGCAAGGCATTTTTTTTCCAATTGGTAGGTGGTCATGTAGCAAAGAAGACCAGAATTCAATTGCTGAACGCAGCTGCTGTATCATATCCACCAACTGTAACAACCGCCACCCAGAAAGATCACCAATTTTATACAGCAATGTTGCATCCCTCATAGCCAAATAGAAGACCGCTACCGATGAAGAAACCTTTACGGTTTTAGTCTGCAATGCAGCATGCAAAGTGTCCGGTGACTTTTAACTCTCCGTGTGTCTTTTGGCTTAACCTGTATATGTATACAGTGGTGTCAAACAGTGTCTTCCTCATTTCCTGTTTTTTTGCATGTTTGTTACACTTAAGTTTTTCGGAACATCAAACTAATTTAGTTTAATTTAATTTTAATTTAGTCTAATTATAATAGTAGTCAAATACAACACAAGCGAACACAAAATGCAATTTGTAAATTAAGGTGTTTATTATTAAGGGAGAAAAAAATCCAAACCTACATGGCCCTGTGTG
>JAVSBV010000086.1:6201967-6213131 GCA_033117975.1 Parotocinclus spilosoma | reverse complement strand
TGTGTGTGTATGTGTGTGTGTTTCTAATGGCAGGGAAGCTGTTTGTGGGTGATTAAATGCTTATTTTCCATTATAATTTACAAATAAATTATTAGAAAAATCTACATGATTTCCTGGATTTCTTTTCTCATTTCGTCTCTCATAGTTGAGGGTACCTATAATGAAAATTACAGACCTCTCTCATCTTTCTAAGTAGGAGAACTTGCACAATCAGTGGCTGATTAAATACTTTTTGCCCCACTGTATTTAAACAAATATTCAACTCAAGACAAAAGACAAAATTTATATGTTTTGTAATAACGATATATATTAGACTATAGACTATGCAATCACATAGGCAGATACAGAAACTTAAAAACTAAAATGTACCAAAAAAGCCTTTATTTGAGGTTCACATTTAGTATGACTTAGCAAAAAGTTCCAACATTCGTAATGCACAGTTAAAGACATTGCTTTTTTGGGTTGTAACTCTGTATCATATTCTAGACACAATTTATAGACAGCATATTCTGTGGATGATTAATACCAATGGATGTGGAGCAATGTCACTTTTCAGAGCAAAATCTGCCTCTACAGCTTATACACATAAAAGCTAAGGTTTTTCAAACACTACAGGAGAGCAACCACACATTTCTTTTCTAGAACCAAACTGAACACTTATAATGTAACTATGTAACGGGATGAAACACACATTTCTCCCATTCAAATGTATTACATTCAATCGGACAGCATTGTAGCTGGCATAAAGAAGACCTGTGGCAGAACTTTGGTTGTGAAGAGTGCCATGTAGCTACATGGGAAACAGTGCCAGCTAATGGAGGGAGAAGTAATAACTTTCAGTTGTGGAGAAGTCCTGGTTAGTTGATTAACACTAATACCCCTGGGTGAAGTTTGAGCCGTTGTCCGAGTGAAAGCCTGAGCCTGGGGCAGTGAAACGGTAGGCAGCATAGGCAACCACAGATCCCAACATCAGTCCAGTCATGTAGGACACAGTCATTGTGTTTCCTGTAGAAAAAGAGTTAGCAAGGGATAAAGCTATGAAAAGAGTCCAAATAAAGCAGGACATGTTCTTATTCTTAACACTGTACCAGTAACTACAGCTGCCAATATTATGCTCATTTACTTTACTGTTATATCTTTTTTTTATATACAATTACTAACTGTAGCTTTTATATTATGTCCTATTTGCCAGCCACCATCTATCTTAAAAAAAAACATTATATTTTTAAAGCACTTTTCCAACATATTTTATTCTATACGACATGCCATATCTTTTAGTTCATATTTCAGTTCTGCTTCTTCTTTAAGTTTTAGTTGGCACTGCACTTTATAGTTCTAGAGTTATACACTGTATATCTGTTTCTCCACATACAACTGCGGGATCAGTTCTTGCGAGATCCTCTGTTACTCTTGCTCCAGGGAAACTTCCAGCTCAAGAAGTGCTGTGGGGAGGTATTGGACGGCTTGCCAGATGTCAGCCCAAATCATGATTCCACCACTAATACCAAAGGAGTCTTGCATAAAACGTGGATTTTTCCACCTTCCTCATTCACGCCAGACACAATGATTGTCAGGCTGCAATCTGAACCAGCCCCCTTTTTGTATTCTGTATTATTGTATTTTGTATTTGTATTGTACTACTCTCTAAGTTCACTGACCACTAAAACATAAATAAATAATAAGCAGAATATAAAATGAAAAATGTAGAGGGTCTAAGACTTTCGTACAGGTTATTTTATGTAATATTATATAAGGTATTATTATATACATTACCTAGCAATGCTATATACTGATACTGTAGTGTACCAAGTACTGACTAAATAGCCAAGATATTGCAGTATTTCTTATATACTGATTTGCTTAAAATCAGACCAACACATATTGATTTCTTGTGCAACAGCAGCTAATGTTTCTGGCAAAATAATCTATAGGTTAATTAGGTTAATTACCTTAATAATAACGACAATTCCGACCACAAATGTACAGTGGGGAAAATAAGTATTTAATACAGTGCTGATTTTGCAAGTCAAAATCCACATTGTATGGTTTTTTAATAATTAATTTGCATTTTATTGCATGAAAGAAGTATGTGGCTCTCACAGACCTGTTAGTGTTTCTTTAAGAAGCCCTGGTTTTCTGCACCTGTATTAATTGCACCTGTTTGAACTCGTTACCTGTATAAAAGACACCTGTCCACCCACTCAATTAACTCCACACTCAACAAAACCACACTCCAGCCTCTCCACCATGCCCAAGACCAAAGATCTGTCTAAGGATACCAGGGACAAAACTGTAGACCTGTACAAGGCTGGGATAGGCTACAGGAAAATAGGCAAGCAGCTTGGTGATAAGGTAACAACTGTTGATACAAACTATTAGAAAATGGAAGAAACACAAGATGACTGTCAATCTTCCTCATTCTAGGGCTCCATGCAAGATCTCACCTTGTGGGGTCAGGTCAGGAATCAGCCCAGAACTACATGGGAGGACCTGGTGAATGGCCTGAAGAGAGCTGGGAATACAGTCTCAAAGATGACTGTTAGTAACCCACTATGCTGTCATGGATTACAATCCTGCAAGGCACACAAGGTCATGCCAGCAAATGCCCAAGCTCGTTTGAAGTTCACTAACTAAGGAGTGGCTCCGTAAGACGGTGGACTAGCTAGTCTCCACCTGAACCCAATAGAGAATCTTTGGAGGGAGCTGACACTCAGCAACAGCCTTGAAATCTGAAAGATCTGTAGAGGATCTGTATGGAGGAGTGGTAAAAAAATCCCAGCTGCAGTGTGTGCAAACTTGATCAAGAACTACAGGAAATGCCTGACCTCTATAATTGCAAACAAAGGTTTCTGTACTAAATATTAAGTTCTGTTTTATTTCATGCAATAAATTCAAATTGATTACTTAAAAATCCTACTGTGGGATTCCTGGATTTTGTTTTAGATTGTGTCTCTCACAGTTGAAGTGTACCTATGCTAAAAATTCCAGACCTCTCTATTTTTTGTAGGTGGCAAAACTTGCAAAAATATTCCCCACTGTATATGCAAACAGATGTTTGAACGGTCATTATGTGGGTCAAACCTGTATTACTGTAAAAACCAACTCCTTTGATACTAACATACACTCATTAACTACTATATTAGATACATGTTGTTAGTACTGTTAGTACTTTCGCCCTTCTCTCACCTCAAACCTGTCTGAGCATTCTTCTCTGACCTTTGACATCAACATGGCTAAAATTACTGTGAAATTAAGGATCAGCCTTTTCTGAAATAACCATCCAGCATCAGCAACCATGCAAATTTAGCATGCAACTTTTGACCATGTTCACATTCGCTGAGATTCTGCCATGCGACTGGCCAATTAGATAATTGTGTTAATGAGCAGTTTGGCAGGTATGCATGACAAAGTGGTTGGTGAGTTTAGATTTAACAATATTTTTCAGAGCTACTTTATAAAATGCTGTTTGGTAATCATTTAAATACATCAGACTTACCTGCTAACTCCCTCTGCTCAGGTGGTACCTTGCCTGCAGCTTGAATCATAGGGACGCTGCCAAAGTAGCCATTTGTGATGCCCATAAGGAGAGAGAAGATGCAGGGCCATGCTGGATGACGGAGAGTAGGTTTTGGCACAGGGTACACACACATGATGAACAGCGGGATAAAGACCACTCTTAAGCAGGAGAAAAACAGCAGGCGCACTCCATTCCACTCATAAGGCAAGGCAGCCAAGATCTAACAAGAAATAAGTTATAATATCGGCTTATTTTCTATATAAGAAACATGAATTATCAAAAGAGCACCTGAATAATCATAAATAAAATAGCAGTGTAAAGTTCACAACTAATCAAACAGATCAGTTCTGATTTAGGAGCAGCTCACTTTTCCCACAAAGTCGGACATGTTAAAGATGGCCATGATGAGTATGGGGAGCCACTCTCCCAGTGTGGCATTACGAATCTCAGACTCCAGGCCAGGGAACAGGCACAGCGTGATGAAGTAGGTAACAGCAATGGACAACATGTAGGGCCAAATCACGCGGAAGACTACATAACGATGCAGGATCATGTCTGGAAGACAGGATAATCACTGACTAATATTGTTTGACAGATTTTTAACAATTAATCCCTTTTGTTATACCCCTCTATTGTTAATTAAAATGTTGGGCAACAAATGTTATGTTGGATTTTTCTACTTAATATAATTTTATGTTCAACCAACAAAAAGACACCTTTTGGGTTTTTTTACACTGGCATTATGAGGCACATGTACAGGGGTTAGACAATGAAAGTTCTGGTTGAAACAGGAGAGTTGAGGTGCACATTTAAATCTGCCATGATTTGGGCAGCCGTGGTTTTATGTTTTTTGGATACAATCTGGGTTAGTACCTGAACATCCCTTTCAGACAGCTTCCTCTTACGTCCACAGTTATTCCTGTTGGATGTGGTTGGTCGTTCTTGGTGGTATGCTGACATTACCCTGGATACCGTGGCTCTTGATACATCACAAAGACTTGGTCACAGATGCGCCAGCAAGACGTGCACAAACAACTTGTCCTCTTTTGAACTCTGGTATGTCACCCATAATGTTGTGTGCATTGCAAAATTGTGAAAAACTGTGCTCTTACCTTGCTAATTGAACATTCACACTCTGCTCTTACTGGTGCAATGTGCAATTAATGAAGATTGGCCACCAGGCTGGTTACATTGAAATACAAAGCGTCATCTTCATAACACATTGGTAGAAGTGTATCACATGACACAAACAAAGGAGATTTCTGAGGACTTCAGAAAAAGACGACCCTAATTAGGTGGAAAATGTTACGAAACTATATCTAAATAGTTTGGACTTCACCAATCCACAGTCAGACTGTGTATAAAAGGAAGAAATTCAAGACAAATGTTGCAATCCCCAAAAGTGATCAACCAACAAAGATCACCCAAGGAGCAAGGCATGGAATAGTCTGTGTGGTCTCAAATGAACTCAAAAGTTAACTTCAAAGCAATCATAAACCTCTCTCATACTTTGTTAATGACCGCTTGTCCACTGTCAAAAAACAAAAACAAGAATCAACATTGTCAGGGTTGCACAGAAAAGAACCTACTTTCCAAAAAAAGAACATCGATGCCTGTCACTTCTCCCATAGACAAGCTGGAAGGTTAATGAAAAAGTTAAGAAAAAGTTTTGTGGACAAATTAGAAGTGTGTCATGCAGCAAGACAGTGACAGTACACAAGTAATTATACTAAGGTTAAAGGTTAAATGCTTTAAAATGTTCAAATAAAAGTTCTGACCGTAATCAAATGTGAAAGTAGTTCATATAAAGAAACCCTAGAGTAAAGCATGAAGACATCTCCAATTTCTCAAATGCCTCCAAGCTGATAAGCAGAACTGTGTAACAGTTGTTTACCAGAATGTTTAGTTGCATTTATTGCTAATTAATTGTGTCACACAAGACACTGACAGCAAAGATTCACATACTTTTGCAACACACAAATAATAATGGAATGGAACTATTTACCAGGTATAATATTTTGTCTTTTTTGTGCAAGAAAATGGATGTTTATGTAATTCATGCAGAAATATAAAAAAATCTTAAGAATTCCCAGACCCAAGTACCACTGTATACTGTATCTTACATCATATTTCAGTTTTATAACAAATAAGACTGCATAATCAAGTTGTTACCTCAGACCCCAGCCATGCTGGTGCCAGAATCCTGGGGTTTGAAAGTATAGATGCTGTAGGCACAACTGGTCATTCTTTATCCTGGGCCTTGGGTGGTGGAGTCTGCTCTCTGCAGAACTATAGAACTGGCCTGGAGTCATAGCCAGACCGCAGGAGGCCCTGAACTCACACTACACAAACCTCATTGTTATAGTCCACAGACACAATGGACGTTCTCACTATAAGCTAATTGAAGAGCCACATTGGAGCAGAGCATAAATTAATAAAGACTTTTCTCACTCAGTAGTCAGATTTTAAGTATGAAGTGATCTCAAATAAACAGATGGCACACATCTTAGTAAACATTTCTCCTATGGCTTGCACAAGAGCCATGCAGGCTAAATGTAAGACAATATGCAAAAGCGCTGAGCATAATTCAATCAACAATTATTCAAACACTCAACCAGGAAAAGATATGCTATGAAATAAGAGAATGGAAAAGGAAGTTGTGTTCTGAAATTTCTGATAGGCACAGCCTTCTGTTTTACAGGGACAGGATCGAAGCATTAGCATTTTAGCAGTTCTGAGCGAATGTATTCACAAACAGACTTGCTAACCCTCCAGTGCAGTCAAGAAACGTATTTGTTATTTGTAATTTATATACACGTCAAGTGAGTGAAAAAAAAATAATACAACGTGCATACACAATCCATGCAACCCCAGTTTGCCAAGAAAATAAATGTTTTATGGGCTGTTAGAATGTGCTTATTCAGAGAATAGGGATTTCTGATCGAGGTAAAAGTGCAGGCACTTCTGTAACTTCTTCTGCCTAACAACATAATCTTCAAAACATGTTGTAGGTGCATAAGACATAAATAACATTGGAGGGTTTTGGAGGCTTTACCAATTTTTGTCCAAAAATATTTTTAGAACATCAAACAACAAACTGAAGTCCACTCTTTTTTATTCATCTGAAAATGGCGTTTTTCTGTCTGCATGACAGTTCTGTAGAAAAAAACAACAACAGGGAAATAAAGCTAACAATCTCCTGCAGTTAAGCTCTCCACAAATAAAGTTCTATATCCTGAAAACAAATGAGCGAAAAAGAAGATCTGAAAGGGTAAAGGTTGAAGTTGCAAGGCGATACTAGCATGTGTCTAATAGAGATGTGTCACTTGGTTGAGTCTAAAAGTGATTAAAAGTCTGCATTATCAGAGGTTCATCAGAGAGGCCTGAAGAAACGATGTGGTGGGCCATAGTGCATAGGCATGTTGAACTCAAAGTTGGCATTGGGGACATTATAGTTGATGGGATTGAGGTTGCGCAGTTGTGGTACATAGGGAGCAGCAACTGGTTGCAGGAAGAGCCTCTGCGGGCCAGGTAGTACCACCTGAGGGAGGAGAACAGGGGGGTGTACAGCTTGGTGAGCAGCATTGGGGAGTGGAGGAGGTTCCACTCGAAGCCTCTTAGGAGGGATTGGCTCAGGAGGAGGACCCACTCTTTTCTCTGCAGAGTCTGTGGAATGGAAAGACATGGAACAATTACAAGTTACTCAAACTCATAGATTCAAATAAATAAAAAGAAATCTACACATTTCATTAAAAGTTAAATGGGAAGGAGAAATTACCACCTGACTGATTGTTCTTCTTGTTCAGTTCGGCTTCACCTTCCTTCTGAATGTCCTGGATTATCCTCTCATCATCTTGCTAAAGAGGGTCATTGATGAAGTTGTAAGTTAGAATCAAAATATAAAATACACTAATAGAGCATATTAGTTGGTAAAGTTATTAAGTCATAAGAATAATTTAAATTATTTGCAGAGTAAAGCAACAGGAGAAACTTGTTAACAACAAATAAGAGGAGGTGCAGGCCCTACACAGAGCACCAGAAAAAAAAGAATAGTCGCTTAACTATCTTCTTTATCAGAACACAATTCATTTTGAAAAAAATGACAATTAATGAACTAACTTAATTCTGTGTGAGGGTTATTATAATGCAATGTATAATGAATGCATGCACCCTAATATGATCATATTTCAAGGCTATAAAATGAATGGTGCAAAATTAGTTACATTTGTGTGTAAATCGGAATCAGACACCCAGGCAGGCGCAAACAAAAACAGCACATCACAAAAGGGACATTGGACTAGTTCAAGACACTTTCTTGTATCAGGGTTAAACAGACTGCTGGCTGCTGAAGCCCAGTTCTATAGATTTGTTTGTTTGTGTAACTGCAGCCTAAGGCACCCACTAAAACAGATGACAAAAGCAAACATTTTAAATGCATAAACTAAGTAATTATTGTAATTACGCCAATCTTGTTCTCAACAAGATAATGTGGCTAAAGTGTTTCATTCTAGCCATGCATCAGCACATATGGTTTCAATGAGACCAATGTGCTTTTGTCACAAAAGTCCAGATCTGGAAACAGCCTTTTAATGCTGGCAAAAGTAAACACGCTGCTAATTCCACAGAATTTCCCCTGTAATACCCCCCAGTAACTCACACAGCTCACATTCATTGTAAAAACAGGAATGTTATTCAATAGACAATGTCGATGAGAGCACCTCAGCAACTTCCAGTCTGTATCCAAACCGGCATACATCACACAGAGTATGAAACAATAACATAGGTTGTGGACTAATTTAACACAATATGTGTATTCAACATGAGTCATTTTGAAGAGAGACACCAATGGTATAAACAAGTTAAATCCGGTGTGCTCAGTGATGGCTAGGATAAAAACCTGCGCTGACATTTCATTTCGCTGCATTTTAAACAGCAAGCAATACTACAGTATTACATAGTATAGTTATGGGAACTACAATAACAAAGGAGTATACCAAATATAATTTTCTAATTTTAATTCATGTTAGAACGTTTATTCTTATTCTTGTAAGCAATCTCATTGAATTAAAATAAAGGTAAGGAAGATGGTTAATCGGTTGCAAACAAAGTGCGAGCAACCATGCTCATCTCCATATCATTTCTAATTTGCATTAAAGTTAAAAATCTCATCTTTCAACAGTCACTCTACTTCTTGTTGCTGTAGATCATCTACTGAAAAGGGATGTCACATGATGGAGTGTGTTTACACACACTTAATATTCTAACAACTTCAGGAAATCATTTTTTGTCAGTAATCCAATTAACTAGTATACATGCACTTACTCAGATAGGAGGTAATCTCTGGAATTGTATGAATCAGGTAATAATTGGATTTGTAGTTTGTAAACCAGTCAACAGTCTCACAAAAATGCGACATACATTTCAAACTTTAAATTTAAATAATCAAATTGTTAATTTCTAGAGCATATAGTGCATGAGAGTCTCCTCAAAGTGATGGTTCTCAGATATCACAAGGGGAAAAAAAAGGAAAAAAATATTAACCAGGTATATGGAATCTATATCCCAAGTTTATATGGAAACTAATCACTTAGGTAGAAAAGACTCTAAGAATAAGCAAACCTGGAAACTGTACACTCTTGTGTTACATTTGCATACATGGACAGACTGAGACTGACTGACATGGCACTATGGCTCTGGAGAAACCCAAATACTGACCTAATATATACTAATCCAGCTTTCTATATCATATTTGTATATCCAGTATATACAGTTTGTTGTATACATGACTACTTGAAAAATCAAGTTCAGAAATCAGACTATAATCGGATTATTACGTAACGGGTCAAAACACTCTCTGTTGGAAGGAATGCTTGCCAGCAAGTTATATTCTTTTTTATCTTATGATAATTTATTATCATTGTTAAGACCTGGGCTGTTAGAGCATACCTGTAATCAGCCAATCATGTGGCAAGCAATACAAGGTATAATTTTATGCAGACACAAGCCAGCAGATACAGGTAATGTTCACATCAGCCATTATAATGAAAGGAATATGTGATCTCAGTCTTTGTGACATTTGCATGATTGTTGGTACCTCTATATTTCACAATTTGCTAATCTTCTAATGGATACTATAAGCATGATAAACGCAGCATATGACAAAGCAAACTGGCTTTGTAAACATTAGAATTAGTTCAGTGTTCTTCCTGGTATTTCTTTGAGATTAAAAGGAGGCCCTGCCCAGGATTAATAAAGTTCTTAGTGAGTATACAACTGATATAAAGTATGGCAGGAGCGTTTATTATTACAGCGTGGTGTATTAGTTACAGAACTAATGTAATCAGCTGTGTGGAGCAGGCTGTGGGCATGAGTGTTTACCGAGAGCAAGCATGACCACAGAGAATGAAGCTTAGAGACAGATTCAAGTATGCTGTGAGACAGGCTAAGAGTAAGAGAGTGTGCTGTGTTCTGTCACCCTGTAAGAACGTTCAACTGACACACTGATCGACCACATAAGTGAGAATGCTTGAGTTTACCGTGGGGTCTGTCCACAGTGAGCACTTCTTGCAATGGCGGCAGGGAGCACCAGGCGAGCGGGCGTGCTGGCAGAAATGGTTATAGCCATTGATGGGATCACGGCAGAGGTAGCACATAAAGGCGCCACAACGGCACGACATTCGGTTGCAGCCCTCAGATTTAACGAGTCCTGCAGAACATTTATGGCACTTCCTGACACGGGCCGCAGTCATCCGCTCCTCACTGCAGCACAGGAAAGAGGACCAAGGTTACACACACACACAGCTATTAATGGCTAAACGTCAGTTCCAAATCTGCAACCATGCCACACTCTTTCAGCACAAAAGTGCTTATATGTGATATGTAATTAAACACACTGCAGTAGCCTAGCGGTTAAAGTACTGGACTGTGGAGCTGATTGCCCTAATGGTCCAGGGTTCAAATCCCACCTCTGCCAAGCTGCCACAGTTAAGACCTTAAGCAAGGCCTTAACCCACCATTGCTTGAGTTGTAAGACTGTATCGGTTGTAAGTCGCTCTGGATAAGGGCGTCTGCTAAATACTGTAAATGTCACATTTGTTTGCCTGCGGTAGCACTACTGATCATAAAGCTTTTAAAAGCTATGTTCAGCCACAGATCTGTAGCTGTTGTGTTGAATGCAAAACTTCTGCCCTTTAATTTTGCATCACCATAATATGCTTTAGGATCACATGGTGCACTGATGCATTTTGGCCTTCAAAATATTACTTAATCATGTAGTACTTTAAAGGAGACAACTAAAATTAACTTCTTCAGTGCTGGTGTTTTGGAGTGCCTACCAACACAAGCAAAGTGTAAAATCAGAACATCTAGTCACTTGTTTTTTAAGGCAACAAATATCAGAAAACAAGAGATTCATTTTAAAAATTCTATATCTTGATCTTCTTTTTGCATTACAAGGATGCTCCAAGTTGCTTCACCCACAGCTTAAGATTTGTCTTTTTTTTCTCGCAATCACTGAATATGATGCTATTATTTTGAAACATAATGCGCTAATGTTATAGAACACTTCTCACAAAAATTAGGGGATATTTCTTTATGGGATATTTCATTTTAAGCCACTAGCTTCATAAAACTTAACTTAAAAATATA
>JAVSBV010000086.1:6171528-6186028 GCA_033117975.1 Parotocinclus spilosoma | reverse complement strand
AGCATTCCTATTTCTAAACTTGAGAAACTGGTCTCCTCTGTCCCCAGACGTCTGTTGAGTATTGTAAGAAGAAGGGGCGATGCCACACAGTGGTAAAAATGGCCTTGTCCCAACTTTTTTGGAATTTGTTGACACCATGAAATTAGGAAACAACATATTTTTCCCTTAAAATGATACATTCTCTTAGTTTGAACTTTTGATCTGTGATTTGTGTTCTATTCTGAACAAAATATTAGATGTTGGCACCTCCACGTCATTGCATTTAGTTTTTATTCACAATTTGTTTAGTGTCCCAACTTTTTTGGAATCCAGTTTGTAAGTTGCTGTTGTATGTGTGAATTTTATATCAATCAGTGGTACATGAACCTAATGAGGAGGAATCGGTGGAGTTCAACTGGAAAAGGCATCGCCTGTTTAGTCACACTGCATGTCTTGTGCTTTATCAGATCTGCATGGAGGTAAGTAACATATGTGACCTAATTTATGGTTGACCATTGCTATGTAATTGTAAAGGATTGGGTATTTTATGCTTTAATCACATGGTCACCATTAGTGCAGAAATACGTCTGTATTACAGATCTGCCATGACCATTGCATCATGTACTCAAGTACGTCATTGCCTAGTTTTGTTTTAAAACCATCTGCTGGAGTTTTTGCTGATGTTATATGCTCAGAAGCTTGGCTCCACTTTGAGAGGAATTAAAAGACTAAATATAATATGAGTGTCAGGTTGAGCAGTAGTAATGGAGATTGCACCTCAAACATGGCAAAACATCCAGGGTACCAGCATTATATAGTCGGGAGAATTTAAAACGCTTAACATGAACATTGCTTAACTCAGCTTAATGTCCTAAACCAATGTAATAGTAAAACCAAACCTCTCTAAATTACTACTGGTGATAGGCAATCTGTACTGCTGAAATCAACCAAACCTGAACCAAAAGGAAATTCATTATTTAGTTTATTTATTTTTACTTATAATGGAAACATGTTTTAAAGTAAAAACGATTACTTTTAAAGTAAAAAATACCAACTGCAGGTTTTTGAGGTAACATTCCAAAAAGCTCATCGTTAGGTGAAAGTATTGAAAATTACTCATGTAATTTTTATGTGCTGAATAATGTGTTGAAAGTGAGTAATTAATACAAAATGGGTTATTCAATTGGTAATGCTGTTTTAAGGAAAAAATAAGGAAATAAATCAGTGCTTTTTGTTTGTTGGTCTGGGGAGGTGGTGTTGAAACTAGGCTGTTGTCTAAATTTAAGTTTAAATATTTACAGTTAATATTTTCTTAGGATCCCATGGCAAGAGTGATTTCTGTAACAAGTAAACCAAAAAGCAAATGGCGACCGTTACCCCTTGACACAGTGGTGAGTATTGATACATTGGGTTGTGCTTTATGCTTTATAAATAATGATTTCTATTTTCCACGTCTAAGTATTACTTAAGTCTACATTTGTATTAGGTTCCACTAGGCCCTTTGTGATTGTATATTGCACATCTAAACATGCATTGTAGTTTAAGGATTTAAATACCATTGACCAATTCTTACACAGGAACTTGAAAAATTGGCCTCAAGGAAATTGAAGATAAGTGCTAAAGAGACCATGAGGATCGCTGAAAAGCTGTACACACAAGGGTATATATCTAACAATGTTTAATAGTTTGCTTATTAAGAACTTTGCCATTCATATAAGCAACTGTTTATATGGTTCTTCATTTTTGTTCCAGGTTCATCAGTTATCCTCGTACTGAGACCAACATGTTTCCACAGAACCTGAATTTAATGCCACTTGTTGAACAACAGATTCAGGACAATGAATGGGGAGCTTTTGCTCGAGGCATTTTAGAAAGTGGTGGGCCCACACCTCGAAATGGAAACAAGTCAGATCAGGCCCATCCTCCCATTCATCCCACTAAATATACAAATAATTTACAGGTGATCTACAACTTAATAAGTGAATATTGTTATTACAGACACACCCACCCACCATGTATTTACATATACACCCACCAACCAGTGTAGTAGGTACACCTGTTCAACTGTTGATTAACACAAAAATATCAAGCTCAATGCACATGGGCACGTAGGTTTGTAGTACATCTGTAGTCAAGCTGACCTGCAGAAGTTCAAATTGAGCATGAGAATGGGGGAAAATCATTGAACATCACATTGCTTTGGTGCTAGATGGGCTGATCTGAGTTTTTCTGCTGATTATAACTGCCGATCTGCTGAGATTTAAACACAAAATCATTTCTAGAGTTTTCAGAGAATGGTCTGAAAAAGGGAAAATATCCAGTGAGTAGCAGTTCTCTGGCCAAATATGCCTTGTTGATGCCAAAGGTCAGAGGAAAATGACCAGACTGGTTGGAGCTGATAGAAAGTGAACAGTAACTCGGATAACCACTCATTACAACAGAATCTCTGAATGCACAACCCATTAAACCTTGATGCAGATTAACCAAAATTGACAGTAGAAGACTGGAACAGTGTTGCCTGGTCTGATGAGTCTCAATTTATGTTGCAACATTTGAATGGTTGGGTTAAAATTTGTCTTAAACAACATGAAAGCTTTGATTCATCCTGCCTTGTATCAATAATTCAGGCTCCTGATGGTGTAACGGTGGAGGGATATTTTCTTTGCACACTTTGGATCCCTTAATGCCAATTGTGCATTGTCTACCACACCTACCTGAGTATTGTTGCTAACCATGTCCATTCCTTTATGACCACAGTGTGCCATCTTCTGATTGCTACTTGTATCAGGATAACACACTCATGTGTCAAAAGCTTATATCCTGATGCCCAATGGCATTTGCAGTCACCAGATCTCAATCTAACCGAGTTACCTTTAGGGTATGGTGGAACATGAAATTTGCACCATGAATGTGCAGCTGACAAATCTGCAACAAGTGTGTGATGTTGGCATGAATTAGCTATTTTAGGACAGTAAACTTATTGTCATGATCAATAAAACCAGTTTGAGATTATTTGACCTTTAAGATTGGAGTGCATTATCCTGCTGGAAGTAGCCATCTGAAGATGATACATCATGGTCATAAAAGTATGGTCATGGTCAGCAAAAATATTCGGTATGGTTATGTAGGTTGTGGCATTTAAACATTAGTTGGTATTTAGAGACCCAAAGTATGCCAAGAAATGATTCCCCACACTTGAGTCCTTCACAGGATGGATGCCTTCTTTCATGCCAAATTCTGACCCTACAATCTGAATGTTGCAGCAGAAATCGAGACTTTTCAGACCAGGCAATGTTTTTCTAATCTATTGTCCAGTGTTGGTGAGCCAGTATGAATTGTAGCCTCTGCTGCCTGGACTATGGTCCAGAAGGTCCATGGTTCAAATCTAACCTCTACCACAGTTAGGTCCCTGAGCAAGGCCCTTAACCCACAATTGCTTGGATTGTAAGATTGTATTAATTGTTTTAAGTTTCTCTGGATAAGGGTGTCTGCTAAATGGCATAAATGTAAATGTAAGTGCATTGAGTTGCTGCCATGTGATTAACTGATATTTGTAATAATGTGCAGTTAAACAGGTGTACACAAGTGAACGATGTGTATATATGTGCATGTATGTGTGTGTGTACATTATATAGACAAAGCACCTATATGAGCTTTTACTTTAAAATGGTAAAATGGCTTTTTTACTTTTACAATGTTTGGAAAAGCACACTGCATAGATTGGTGCTTAGTTTTGTACACCTGTGGCAATGGAAAGGAATGAAACACCTTAATTCAATGATTGAGGTGTGTCCCAATATTTTTGCTTGCATATGGTCTGTATATAAACTTGTTTGTTTGTATGTGTGTGTGGAAAAGAAATTAAATATTGTTTAAAAATTATATTAAACTAAATGCCCTTCTTACAGTCCATAAGGCTCAAGTTCTGATTCCAGCTCAGAAACCTGTACAAAATATTTGGTCACATTTTTGAAAAATATTCAGCTACTGCTGTTTGAAGCCATTACCATTCAGTGAAGCAACACTGATTTTGGATTTGACCCATTTTTATTACTCATTAAAGGGAGAGGGAGGAGGGAGAGTGTGCATGTGTAAGTATTTCAATATTTAAACCTCTTCATTTTGTTTAGGACATGTGCATAATTGGTGTGTATAATTCTTGGCTGACTTCTTTAAATTAGCATGTCTGATTTACATTATGTCTCGTTCTATTATCCATTTAGGGAAATGAGAGACGGTTGTATGAGTTCATAGTTCGTCACTTCTTGGCCTGTTGCTCCAAAGATGCCCAGGGTCAGGAGGTGACTGTAGAAATTGACATTGCAGAGGAGAGGTTCTCGGCGCATGGGTTGACGATCATTGCCAGGAATTATCTGGAAGTTTATCCGTATGACAAGTGGTACAATAAGGTGATTCCCTATTAATTTGCTATTTTTTTTTCTTCTTAATCATGATATGTTGATCAGTTTGCCCTTATATAAGCAGTAATTTGCATTATGTTTTGCAGGTTATTCCATTATATACACCTGAAACGACATTCCAGCCTACCGCAATTGAGATGGTGGAAGGACAGACCAGCCCACCACAGCTTCTAACAGAGGCTGATTTGATTTCTCTTATGGAGAAGCACGGCATTGGTATGGTATTCGACTAAAAATCTTGCTCCTGCCTTTTTTAGATTGTAATGAAATATTAATAAATATAAAAAGACATTTGGTTATGTAGGCACAGATGCCACTCATGCTGAACACATTGAGACCATCAAGACCCGCATGTATGTGGGTTTGACAGAAGATCAGAGGTTCCTTCCTGGAGAGCTTGGAATGGGTCTTGTTGAGGGTATGACCAAGAGCCAAATGTGAAACCACTGACCAATGAAAGTTTACTGACTGTGTTGTTAATTGGGTTAAGTTGTTTGGGTTTCAGGATACAATTCCATGGGTTATGAAATGTCCAAACCGGACCTAAGAGCAGAGTTGGAGGCTGACCTGAAGCTTGTGTCAGAGGGGCGAAAGGATAAGGCATCTGTCCTGAGACATCACATAGCCAAATACAAGGCAGTATTCATAGAGTCTGTCAGGAAGGCAAAGAAGTGAGTTCATACAGTACTTAAAGTGAAACATTATATGTTATTAAAGCAAAATAAGCCATATGTAAGCAAATGGAATGGGTTTGGTTCAAATCCTGGGTTGACTCCGAGGTGGTGACCCTGAGCAGGATGAGTCAGATATGTGTTTCATACATGTTTTCCATTAGTAAAACAGGCCTTAATGCTGATTGTTATGTAGATTAAGCATATTTTATTTATATTTTATAAATGTACAGGGCCGCATTGCGTTCTGTGAAACAGGACTTGCTTGTTAAACACAACCGAAACGCACATTGACCAAACGTAGTCACCAGACATTGCACATAGTGTTTTTACTGTGAAACATTAATATTGTTTAGCATATTACAAATGCTGGCCTGCTTTACTCTGATTCTTAAAAAGGGGGGGAAATTTGAGAACCCCTGATGTATAATATTAACCTTTTAGGTACAGTATAATGATGCTCATATTTATATCTTTTATAATATAAAGCTTTTAGTAAATAAAAAACAAAAGAGAATGAAAAGGTTTTTTGTATGCCAGCAGGTGTCATACAGTTCAGTTGTACTAGATGTCTGTCATTGAGTCGTGAAGTGTATATATACAAGGCAGATTTTTATTTCCTATTACAATAAGACCTCAGGATGACTTTAAATGGTTCATACCTGAATTTAAAAAATGAAAATTATGTTTTTCAGATTAGATGAAGCTTTGTCCAATTATTTGGGCCATGCCCAAGAGTACACACTGGAAGCAGAACAAGAATTGGAGATGCCGCTACCAGTGCGGAAGTGTCTGCAGTGCAACCGAGACATGGTTTTAAAGAAGAGGAAAGAAGGCACAGGGTAAGTGTTGAAATTTAGTAAGGAGAGGAAAAAAGTAAGAGCTACACTACAGGTTACACTTGTCTTGCCATTTAATTTAACACCAGAAGACGAATAATAACCAATATACTGTCCCTGTGTGTTGTATGGAATGTGGCTGATAGTCCTAATTTGTGTAGCAGGTTTGTTGGAATCTACTGTTAATTCGCCGAAAATATATATATACACTGCTTACAAACATTAGGGCACATTTCCTTATGGGATATTTCATTTAGTAATATAATAATACAGTGGAGAAAAAGTAGTATGCGTTACACTGCCAAATTTGCAAGGATTTTTTTATCTACAACAAGTGGAGAGGTCTGTAATTTTTACCATAGGTACACTTCAACTTCTGTTGCTGGGAAACATTTACAGCATTTAGCAGACGCCCTTATTCAGAGCGACTTACAATTAATACAGTCTTACAATACAAGCAATTGTGGGTTAAGGGCCTTGCTCAGGGACCCAACTGTGGCAGTGGTGGAAACATTGAGTTTCAGCTCAATTGGGTTCAGGTCTGGAGAATGGCCAGGCCACTCAAGGACCTTAAAATGCTTCTTACGGAGCCACTCCTTAGTTACCCTGGCTGTGTGTTTTGAGTCATTGTCATGCTGGAAGACCAAGCCACGACCCATCCTCAATGCTTTTACTGATGGAAGGAGGTTGTTGGCCAAAATCTCATGATAAAGGACCCCAATTATCATTCCTTCGGTGCAGTCGTCCTTTCCATTTGCAGTTAAGCACCCCCAAAATATGGTTTCCACCCCCATGCTTTACTGTTGGGAAGGTGTTCTCATGCTTTTTCTTCCTCCAAACATGGCAAGAGGAGTTCATACCAAAAAGCTCTATTTTGGTCTCATCTGACCACATGTCTTTTTCCCATGTTCAACTTCAGAAGGGCATTGACATTTCCTGGCATGAGCAGACGGACCTTGTGTGCCCTGCAGGATTGAAATCCATGACTGTGCAGTGCGTAACAGTCATCTTTGAGACTGTGGTCCCAGCTCTCTTCAGGTCATTGACCAGGACCTCCTGTGCAGTTCTGGGCTACTTTCTGACCATTTTTAGAATCATCCTTACCCCATGAGGTGAGATCTTGCATGGAGCCGCAGACCAACTAAGATTGACAGTCGTGTTTCTTCCATTTTCTAGTAATTGCGTCCAGTTGTCCAGTTGTTCTTACCAAGCTGCTTGTCTATTGTCCTGTAAAACATCCCAGCCTTGTACAGGTCTACAATTTTGTCCTTGGTGTATTTAGACAGCTATTTGGTCTTGGGCATGTTGGAAAGTTTAGAGTGTGATTTTGTTGAGTGTGAAGTTGATTGAGTGGGTGGACAGGTGTCTTTTATATAGGTAACGAGTTCAAACAGGTGCAATTAATACAGGTAATGGTTGCAGAATAGAAGAGCTTCTTAAAGAAATACTAACCAGAGAGACAGAATTTTTGCTGGTTGGTAGGTGATCAAATACTTATTTCATGCAATAAAATGCAAATTAATATTTTAAAAATCATACAATGTGATTTTCTGGACTTTGTTTTTAGATTCTGTTTCTCACAGTCGAAGTGTAAGTACGATAAAAATTATAGACCGAAATTCTTTGTAGGTGTGAAAACCTAATCGGCATTGTATCAAATAATTATTTTCCTCACTGTATATTCAGTATTCAGACACTATAACTTATTGTGTTAGGATGAGGCCTTGTGATATATTGATATATTGTGAAATATATTTTCCCTCATTAATCTGCACTCAATATTCCATAAAGGGAAGCCTTTTTGATAAAAGCATTAAAATAAGAAAAAAAAACCCCACATGGATAGTATTCATATCCTTTGCTATGACATTTGAAATTTAGCTCTGAGGGCTTCCTATTTCTCTTAATCATATTTGAAATTAATGTGTCCACTTGTAGTAAATTTAGTTGATTGGATATGATTTGGAGACACACCTGTCAATATCAATTCTCACAGCTAATAGCCATTCATATCAGAGAAAAAACGAGCCATGGTGAAAATTTTGCTGCACTGAAGGTTCACAATAGCACACTGGACTCCATAACTCTAAAATGGAAGAAGTCTGGAACAACCAGGACTCCACCAAGCTAAGTCATCAGGGGAAAAAAGGCCTTAGTAAAAGAGGTAACCAAAAAAAACAACTGGTCACTCTGAGCTCCAAAGATCATGCGTGCAAATGGGAGAAACTTCTGAAAGGTCAATGCAGCAATCATCTAGTACCCTCTTTTTCTACAGCAATGCCTTCATGTGCAGCATGTGGTTTTGCACTACAAGGTGTCAGCTTGAAGTTTATGATCAGTTTATGTTTTAAAATCTCAAGGTACTTTTCTACATTAATGCTGCCATCACAGAAGTGTAAATATACTTGCCAAGGGCACTGCCACAGCCCCATACTATGAGTGACCTTGGCTTTTAGACTTGTTGTTGTTCCTGATGGCTCTTTTCTTCTTTGGTCTGGAGAACAGCATCAATTTCTACCACAAAAAGATCTGGAATATACTGATAGGTCTGACCATGTCTTTCTGTCTCTTCTGGACATGGTTAATATAAGGCTTCTCTTCTGAAGTTTAAAGTGGCATTTGTGAGTATAACTCTGCATTGTAGTGCTTAATAAATGTTTACCAAAGTTATCTCCTGCCCATGTGGTTGTAGCAGCTGTTGATGAATGACAGTTTTTGATGCAGTGCCATCTGAGATTGGAAATCATGGGTCTTCAGTTTGGCTTGTGCCTTTTCCATTTATGCACTGAAATTCCTGATTATTCCTTGACTTGCTTAATGATATTGTGCACTTTAGAGGAAGAAATATGCAAATCCCTTCAAATCTTTATTTGGCATAGTTTTTAAACATTTCACATTTAACTTAAGCCAGGCGTGTTGTCAAACTGTGGAGGTAAGAGTTAGCAGGCTTGTATACTGAAGGTTTTTATTCCACAATGGAAAGCTTCAACGCCACCTTTATATATAAACACACCATTGCTTGTCTAATACAACTATTGTCCTTATTTTTGTAAGATTAGTCTTACCTGCACAGCTTGCTTTCTCTTGGGTTTTTTTTGTTTTGTTTTTGTTTTTCGTTGGTCTTCAAAAAGCTTTGCAATGTCACAGGGTCTCAAAATGAATATTTTGAGGTTTATTATGCTTAACAAAACAATATAAAAACAGGAGAATAGTCAAACAATCATAAGTTCAAAGACATTTACTGTCTCCCATGAATCATGGATTTGAAATCAGCTGCTTACAATTAGTGGTTCAGACCCCTAACTGCAAAGTCGTTAGTTATTTTGCTTTTTTTGAATGTGGTTAAAAACATTTTTAACTGTTTTGGGCAGTAATACAGTAGTAATACCGGGAGTACCGTGGTATTTAGACATAGTGATGGTATTTGAAAACTATGGCACCAAACATTTTTGCTTTGTGTGCTGGAGTTACCTACTTAAAGCATTGCAGGAGCAATCAAAAGACAGTTAGTGGCACGCTGATCGCTAGATGGCGCCAAATACATTGTGTTACAGAATTGAGAGTTTAATATACTTACATTGAAGAAATTAAGTAACATGTATGCACATGTACTAATCATAGGTCTGCTGAATTGTATAAAAGGCTAGTAGAGTAGACTCAGTTAAAAGAATCAGAGTTCACTACCATCATTACTTATGACCTGTCAGGGACCTATGCTAATTTTGGCTGTTATGTTAAGTACATCTTGTATAACTATATAAAGACATTGATGTTAAATATTAGATATGATGTTAGATATGAATGTCAAATTTAAATCGGGGCTATACTGAAAATATTTGGGCTGGAGCCTCGATAAATTGCTCTTAACCACCATATATTCATGTAACAAATTATATGATTTATAGCTTCCAGTATCTCAGAAATGTTATTGTAAATACATTGATAATAAAAGCCCCATTTATGCCTTCACATCTCCTTTATTTATCATCTGACCTGAGCCATGGTAATACCAAATCGCACACTATTATCTGAAGATGGTATATGGTATAGTATCAATAACGCCCAATGCCTAATTCTGAATGTGTTGAGCTCTGCACTTTTTTCACACCATTCTGCCTGCTCTTTTCAGGAAGTTTTTGACATGTATGGGCTACCCGACCTGCAGGGCAGCAGTGTGGTTTCCAGATACAGTCCTGGAAGTCAGCAGAGATGACACCATCTGTTCAACATGCCGACCACATCCTGTCCACATGTATGAAGCTGTAACTTTGTCTGTTTTGTCACCGTGTTCAATTTATTGCATTATAATGGAGTCATAGATGTGACTTGCTCTTAACATCTGTGTTTCTAACACTGTTTTCAGGCTGAATTTCAAGTTCAAGAAGGGAAGCCTGCCACCAGCAATGCCACTTGAGTTTGTTGGATGCATTGGTGGCTGTGATGAGACTCTAAGAGAAGTGTTGAATTTGAAGTATCTACGTGAAGGAAGAGGAGCCGGAGACAGTTCTGCCGTTCAGGTTAATCAAAGTTCAGTCCCTCGTGAGTCTAATCCCTCAAGAACCAATACAGGACTCCAGTCCAGGCCTGACAGGAGACCTCTACCTGCCATACCCAGAGCAGACAGCAGCAGACCCCCACCACCAAGCTCCATGCCAGCTTGGTCTATGCAACCACCAGCCTCAGCTTCCTCCAACTCTGTTGTGTGTAACTGTGGACAGGATGCACTTCTCCTAACGGTGCGTAAAGAGGGGCCAAACCAAGGTCGTCAGTTTTACAAGTGCAATGCGGGGGGCTGTAACTTCTTCCTGTGGGCAGATCAGTCAAATGAGCAGCTCAGACCAGCAGGTAGCAGAGAACTGGCTGTCTATAATGCTCCACCTCCAAGGCCATCAACTGGCTTTGGAAATGTACCTCGACGAAGGGTGGATAGCACAGGATCAGGGGGTGGTGAGAAAGACTGTATGTGCAATTGCAATGAACCTGCAATAACAAGGACCGTTATGAAAGATGGGCCAAACAAAGGCAGAATGTTCCTTGCCTGTGCCAAACCAAGGGATCAGCAATGTGGATTCTTTCAGTGGATGAATGAGAATGTTGCTCCAGGTAAATGATGACTAATTATTCCTTTGTCAAGCTTCTGTCTAGTTATAGTGATTTGATGCTGACCTTTGCCATCAAATAAACATAAGTATTATTTTCAGTACGGTTGTATTTTAGTATTAACAGTAGCAACAGCTATATAAATCATTAATCTTATAATCTAATAATAGTCATCCACTTGTGACTTGCATGCATTAAGTTAACTTCATTCATTCTGTTTCATACCAACTTTGTTAAATGGAGGGTTATGGGAACCCAGGTTCTAACCGACAGCACAGGGTTCAAGGAGTGAACAAACTGTGCAGGGCATCACAATCCATTGCACGGCACGTGCACACACACATACACACTCTCTTACTCGCACTGAGACACTTTTGAAACAATTGCTGACCCAACACAGGTCTAGGAATAAAACCTCACAGGCATGGTGAGAACATGCCAACTCACACAGATGGGACCCTGTGCCCATGGGTTTTCGGTGCTGTGAGGCAACAGGGCTAACCACTTGTGCTACTTGACTTGTATTAAGACAATTATTACTACTCTTTATTTTAGACTTTGTAGCAAACATAAACATCTAACAAGTCTAGCTCTAAAATAATTCCACACACCTTTTTTTGCTACCAACCTTTTACTGTAAGTCAAGTTATTTAATTTAGAGAAGCTGAATAACTTGGCTAAGGAAGAATGTGTTTATAATTATCCCCCTTCACTCTGCCAGCTGATAACAGGAGCACAGGAAGAGCCATTGAATGGGATCAAAATAAGAAGACTGGAGCCTCTTCAGCCAAAGCCCCAGCTACTAGAAAGCCGAGAACTTGTGGAATTTGCCACCAGCCGGGCCACACTCGTGCTAAATGTCCACAGGGCCAGTAAGACAGCAGAAGATGGAGCAGCCTGTAATTGTTTGTATATTCCACTGAATGTAATTCTAATTATAAATTGTTTATTTTGTTGTTTTAAAGCAATTGATAGTTTTACAGTGCAAGAAGTAACATTTATAAGAATGTTTTAATTAAACTACATTGTACGCATTGAAATGGGACAGTGTTTGAATACACTAGCCCGTATACATTTGCAGGTATACATGTTAGACGAATGTGGCTGTACTGCAGCAGTGACCCCTGCCATGCCTCTCCATGGACTTGTGTACACTTATACCTGCACCCTGTGTAGGATGGGTGCTGGTGCCCCTCCAACCCTGAGCAGGTAAAGTGGCCATAAAATGTGGGGGGAAGATAAAGCTGCATGTGCATAACTCCATTTTAATTAAATAATAAATTAAACAAAGAACATTTTGACTCCTGTTTATTGTGGTGTTTTCACAAATCCTATAAATAGTTACAATCAATAATGGTACTGTTTACTACAGTCGCATATAAAACATACAAAGAAGGAAAAAACTTAACTGCAACTGTGGTGATCAGTATGAGTTGAACTTTTAATTAATAATTTATCAATGCTGTGCACACAAGTCTAGACAAGCCCTATTAAAAACACTTTACTCAAATCGAAAAGCTATTCTTGGATGTTACAAAATAATTTGTTAGGATTGTAGTGAGGCATCTGCTTGAGAGAATTAGAACAAATGTTGCGTACTCATGTTTAATGTTCTGGCGATCATCTATCTTTTATTTTCCGCATAATCCAGACGGGGTCACGGGCCAACCAGTGCCCACCTGGCAACTCTGGGCGCAAGGGCAGGAATAACTCTAGACGGAGCGCCAATTCATCGTAGAACACACGCACACAGTCACGCACTAAGGGCCACTTTAGAGAAACCAATGAACCTAACATGCGTGTCTTTGGGCTTTGGGAGGAAACCAGAGTACCTGAAGTAAACTCACTCAGACAGGGGGAGGACCCAGGCCACTCGACCCTGGGATTGAGCCTGGTACCTTCCAGCTGTGAGGTAGTGGTGCTACCCACCGAGCCATCATGCTGCCCACTCTGGCGATCATGTTGAGTGTAATAATAATAATAATATATAGACCACTTTATTAGGTACACCAAATAAACAAATAGTTATGTAGACGTTACGCAGTTATGTTACGGTAGTCTGTGGTAGCCTAGCTGTTAAGGTACTGGACTCTGGACCAGAAGGTCCAGGGTTCAAATCCCACCTCTGCCAAGCTGCCACAGTTGGGTCCTTAACTCACAATTGTTTGGATTGTAGGACTGTATGAGTTGTAAGTCGCTCTGGATAAGGGCGTCTGCTAAATGCTAAAAATGTAAATGCAAATGTGGTCAATACAACCCGCTGAATGTCAATCCAAGCATGGCAGGGTTGTTGGTGCTAAGCAGGCTGGCAAGTATTTCAGAAGCTGCTGAACTACTGAGATTTTTAGGAACAGCCATCCCTAGGGTATACAGGAAGTGGTCTGAAAAAGAGAAACTATCCAGTGTGCGGCAGTTTAGTATGCAAAAATGACTTGTTGATATCAAAGGAGGATGGCCAGACTGATTTGAGCTGATAGAAAAGCACCATAAATTCAAATGTATGCAGAAGAGCATCTCTGAATGGCTACAGCAACACAAGACCACACCAGCTGTCACTGTCAGCTAAGAACAAGAAACTGAGAGTCAGAATTTGGCATAAACATTAAAGCATGGACCCATCCTGCCCTTCATGGCAGTTTTAGGCTGGTAGTAATAGCGTGGGGGCTATTTTTTTTAACCCTAATGTCAACTGAGCATCGTTTAAACACTACGTTCTACCTGAGTATTGTTGCAAACCATGTCTATTGGTTTATGACCACAGTGTACCATCTTCTGTGAGCCTTGTCACAAAGCTCAAATCATCTCAAACTGGTTTCTTGAACATAATGAGTTCACTCTGCTCAATCTGCCTGCACAGTCACCAACTCTTAATCAAATAAATATTGTGAAACAGGAGATTCTCTTTCTGGATGTGCAGCTGACAAATTGGCGTCAACCGTCTAATGACATATCAGCAATGTTTAAAACATGTTGTTGAATCTATGCCACGAAAAGATAGGACAGTTCTGAAGGCTAAAGGTTAAAGCAAGGTGTACCTGATAAAGTGACCGGTCAGTGTATAATGCCACTGATAACACGGTCAGATCACAGCTCATTTCATGACTCTCTCATGTTCGTAGGACAGTGTTAACCAATTTCATTCACATACAGTCGATTCCGGTTAATTAGACCACTGGTTAATGGGACCAGCCGCTTATTCTGACCAAATTCTAAAGTACCGAAAAAAATCCTATTATTTACATGTAATGTTATTCGCCTTATTTGGACCAAAATTCTGCTTAATCGGACCAAAGAACGTGCACAGTATGTAATATCCATGAAGAAACTCTTCGTCGCTGGCATCATTACCCGAAAACTCCTGAGTTTCTCCCCCAGCCCTCTACTGCCACCTACAGGTCTTTGCCTAACATTTTCATTTACTACAAAAAAGAAGCCACAAGTCGCCACTTAGCCACAGCAAAAGCGCGTCAGATCACACTGGATAAGTTCT
>JAVSBV010000086.1:6150332-6163192 GCA_033117975.1 Parotocinclus spilosoma | reverse complement strand
TTGTTTTTTAATTTTAATACATTTTCAAAACTCTCAAGAAAACTTTTTTCACATGGTCATAATGGGGTATTTTGTGTGGAATTTTGAGGAAAAAGATTTGAACGATTTGAAAGATTTGAAGAAAAGACAATTTGGACGTAACAAAATGTGGAAAAAGTGAAGCGCTGTGAATACTTTCCGGATGCACTGTATCTCTTCTATAGAGGTTTTCTTGTGGGTGTTTGTTTTTTTGATTTCTGGAGCAGGAGTAAAACAAGATTTATTTACTAAGCATTATATTTACTATGCCTATTATTTTATTAGGAGAACGGTGACATGAAATACTCTGACCTGAAATCCAAGCGCTGGGACAAGAACCTTGAGAAGCCTCCACTTGACTATTCCGAGTTTTTCATGGATGATGCAGGCCAGCTACCTGGAGTCACTGTTTGGCAGATGGAGAACTTTTTGCCTGTCCAAGTGGATGAGGCATTCCATGGCAAGTTTTATGAAGCTGACTGCTACATCATCCTGAAGGTGGAATTTATTTCAATTTATTTTCATGATTTTGTCTATAGATCGGAATTTAAGTAAGATCCTATTAATATCTCGATAATTCTCTACAGCATGATATTTGTAAACAGAAGGAGTGAACTAACACAGGATTCTATTTGTATTCCATCTCTTTGTTCTCAGACTTTTCTAGATGACAATGGGGCACTAAACTGGCAGATCTATTACTGGATTGGGCAAGCTGCCACCTTAGATAAGAAAGCATGTTCTGCTATACATGCTGTCAATCTTCGAAATTTCTTGGGTGCTGAGTGCAGGACCATCAGAGAGGAAATGGGAGACGAAAGTGAAGAATTCAGTGAAGTAATTCAAGCTTGCTTATTTTTAGAAATTTTTTGAACATCTTTTATCTTTGCTTCTTTGAGAGGTGTACCAGCTGAGCTTTTAATTGTCATTCTGGACTTTGTTTGTAAGGTATTTGACAACAAAATCTCCTACATAGAAGGTGGAAGTGCCAGTGGATTTTACACAGTGGAGGATTCACAATACCCTACGAGGTTTTAAACATGAACTCGGTCATTTTGTTTATTCTAGGGCTCAGCTGATCCACACATTTATAAAAATCTGTTTGTTTTTGGTTTATTTATTTAGACTGTATCGTGTGTATGGAAAGAAGAACATCAGATTGGAATCTGTACCCCTGAAGGCAGCCTCCCTTGATCCACGGTGAGACCACGGTACCTTCTGATATGCTGAAATTTATAACTGAGATTTTTCTAAAGCTGTGTTCTATCTTTGTTAGATTTGTGTTCTTGCTGGACGCTGGGATTGAAATATATATTTGGAGAGGAGCCAATGCTACACTTGGTGGTACTACAAAAGCCAGGTATTTAGTCATATTTAAACTTGTTCTTGAAGAAATGCAATAAGTATTATTTGTTTTAATTGAATGTAATCTTTGGTTCTGTCATTGCTATATGAAGGTTATTTGCAGAGAAAATAAACAAGAACGAGAGAAAGGGCAAAGCAGAGATCACAACATTAATGCAAAATCAGGAACCTCCAGAATTTTATGAGATTCTTGGCGGAATGCCTGAGGAAATCAAGAAACACGTTCCAGATGACTTTTCTCCAGTTCGGCCTAAACTTTACAAGGTATGTGTAATGTGTTATGTGTAATTTATCAGTGTGTTTTTTTTTTTATTTAGGCATGAAAAAGATAACTGAAATAATTGAAAGCAAGGATCAAGTCTCAAAATATGAGACAAATATGAAACATGAATAATGTGATTGAAAACCAGAAACAAAATGCAATTTTTGAATATTTTGAAATAGTCATCTATAGATACAGAATGTCTACTGACAATCATGTATTCAATCAGTATTAATCATACCATAGACACATGTCTACATCAATTGTGCTGACTCCAATATAACATTTGATCTTTAGGTATTTGTGTACTGAATCCAAAAATGACATCCGTTTCCTCCAGTCTTGTCTCCGCAAGACGCTGTTTACTCATAAAGTAACGTTATTATTTAGATATGCCGAATATGAAAAAATCTAATGAATGTGCATAAATACAAACTGAATATGGTAAGACAATTAATTCTCAGAAAGAAATTGTGAATATGCAAATAAGTGCAACTAATTAAACCGTTTAAAACTACTGACGTTGCCATTTTTATGGCTATATAAGCCATATATAAGACGGCAGCATTCAATCACTGTTAAATATGTTTTTGATGAATATGGGGCCAAAAATCAGAACCTATTAGTTGAAATTTGGTTAATTGCTTTTAAAAAATTGGGAGCAAACTTGTAACATCAAATTGCCTTTCCTTGATAGCCACCTGAACTATACTGCTCACAAAAATTCTGGAAATAAAAAAGAAAATCTAAGAGCTATGAACAAAAAGAACGCTTTCACCTAGTCATCAAGACCATGGAACATGGATATCAAACATGATGGCAGACTGCTGCTGGTGTTACAGCATGACAACTCTAATCATTCTCTAATCAATAAACTGTTCCAAAGCATCCAGAAAGAGAAGAATTCTCTCTAAGAATTCAACTTTTACAAATCTAATGCACTCTTGGTTATACATTTTTTGCATGAAGCAAATATGCTGCTCACAAAAATTACGGGATACTTATTTTATATTATTAAATGAAATCACCCATAATGAGATATTGAGCTTTATATTCATATTTGGAATCAACACTATTCATTTGGATAAATCAGCATGAATAATTAGGTCGGCAATGTAATTTATTAGTAATTGCTTTGGAGATACATAATAAATCTAAAACAAGATTTTAAGTACTAGTTGCTTTGAGAATTAAGGTATTATGTTGGTAGGTCTGTGACAACACCTGATTTATGATTTGTGGAGTCTGGTTCGCCAACCAATTGAAATGTACTAATTTTAATATAGCATTCCATCAATCAACTGTTATGATTATGCTTTATGAATTGATTTCATTTCTTACAAAAATGCTAAATAGGTTTTCCAAGATAATGTTTGTTATTTTGTTTGTTATTGGTAATGCATGTCTAATTGCTGATGTTTTTGTAGGTTGGCCTGGGTTTGGGATATCTTGAACTCCCCCAAATCAACTACAAACTTTCAGTTGAGCACAAGGAGAAGCTGAAACTTGACGTGCTTCCAGAGCTTAGACTGGTATATAAACGTGAACATACTAACTATATACTTTTGCTTCAACGTTAAATGTTTGTTACGTCTTCTTTACAGTGAACTTATTGTTCAAATATATTTACTGATTGCAGATTCAAAGCCTTTTGGACACTAAAGGTGTGTATTTATTGGACTGTTGGTCTGAAGTCTTCATTTGGATTGGGCGCAAGTCCCCTCGCCTTGTAAGAGCAGCTGCACTGAAACTGGGCCAGGAGCTGTGCAGCATGCTCCATCGACCAAAACATGCTGTGGTCATCCGTAACCTGGAGGGCACAGAGTGCCAGGTTAGGACCTTTCCATTTATGTCATTTAGCAGACGCCCCTATCCAGAGTGATTTACAATTGTGGGTTAAGGGCCTTGCTCAGGGATCTAACTGTGGCAGAGGTGGAATTTGAACCCTGGACGGTCTATTCCATAGTCCTGGTTCAACCACTAGGACACAACAGTCCCTGTCTGCCACAGTAGGATCTTTAATATTCATACATGCTCTTTATCTTATATACAGGGTTAGTCCAAAATTGCAGGACACGTCATGTGCCCGGACTTTTCTCGAAAGCAGTCGATCTCTGAAATAATTCAGGTCTTCTTTGATATACTACATGACCACCTTACCTTTGGGGGGAAAAACTTACCCTTGATCCAGTATGGTGGCTTTCAAGATGGTGGCCATGACATGATAGGCCCCCTCATCCATTACTTGCTGGGGTATTCAAATATGTATATTTCCCTTTTGTTTCTTAAGCAGAAGGGTGTCCTGTAACTTTTCACTCACTTTTTAATTTACTATTAGCATACGTTGCTTTGTGTTTGTATGTATGCTATAAAAAAGTATTTAGTCTACCACTGATTGTGGAAGTTCTCCTACCTAGAAAGATTAGAGAGGTCTGTCATTTTCATTATAGTTACACTTCAACTATGAGAGACGAAATGAGAAAAGAAATCCAGGAGATCATGTAGGATTTTTTTTAAAAGAATTTATTTGTAATTTATAGTGGAAAATAAGAATTTAATCACCCACAAACAAGCAAGATTTCTGGTTTTCACAGACCTAATCTGTGGGGGTCCTGACCATTCGGCATTAAAAGTAAAGGGTACTTACAAAGTATATAGAGAAAAAAGATGGGCTACAGTATATACTTTTAGCGGTGACCACAAATCTTAAGTAATAAGCAGAAGATAAATTGAGAAATATAGAATGCCTATGTCAATTAAAAGACTGTACTGTACCTCTATGATTCTGTTTTTTTGTGTAGACCTCTTATAGCAATGAAACACAATGCTAAGTGAGTTATTTCTCTGAATTCACACGACTGGGAATAAGTTGACTGGTTTGTGTTCCTTCCTGTGTTTCTGAATAGGTCTTCAAATCCAAGTTCAAGAACTGGGATGATGTGTTGAAAGTGGACTACACTAGGAATGCAGAGAGTGTGAAGCAGACTGAAGGCCTGTCTGGAAAGGTGAAGAAGGATGCTGAGCAGAAGGATCAAATGAAGGCTGATCTGACTGCTCTGTTCCTGCCCAGACAGCCACCAATGCCCCTAACTGAGGTACCACTATATATTCACTGTTTTCCTCTAATCTGTGGAAGCTCATTTTTTTGCATAGTATCTTGAGTGTGTTTTATTTAAAGTTTGTACCATGAATCTGATAAAGTACCACTTGACATGTTACATGTGGTAAGTTTTGCTAAGTCAATATGTTTAAATAAAATTGTATCAGGATAGATCTACACATATTTAATGGACAAATATTGGTTATATTAATACATTATGCAGGTTTTACCCCTGTGCCTTAGTTTGAGTGCAACCATGAAGCGTCTAGGATTAGGAGGTTTGAGAGCTACAGAGATATTTGAAATCTGTGTATCTGCATCTATCCAGGATAATATTCCTGCAAAAAAAATTGTTTGTATATCCAGTGTGTTTGGCAGTAAATAAAAGCACCAAACTTGTTTTCACTGCATTGCACGTTTCACTTTAACCTTAATGCAGGCAGAGCAAATGATGGAGGAGTGGAACGAGGATCTTGATGGTATGGAGGGATTTGTTTTGGAAGGGAAGAAGTTTGCCCGACTGCCAGAGGAGGAGTTTGGTCATTTTTACACACAGGACTGCTATGTGTTCCTCTGCAGGTAAGCGATGCTTAAATAGCTAGTCTATTATGTGCTTGAGTACAGCATAAAAAAGATTGGGGGGAATTAAATAGGAATGTGTTTTTGCTTAGCTTTTAGCTTTCACAAAATGTACAGTGTACTACTAAGATCACTAATAACAATGCCAAAACCATTATTTTAGTTCATTCAGGCCCTTGTGGATTTAGGTAAATGTAGGTAAAATACTTTACTATAATAAAGACATTTATTAAGCACAAAAATCTAACACTGACCCGGCCATATGTGTACCTCAGCATGAAATTGAAATTCATCTGATCAGGCTACGTTTCTCCAGTTTTCAACTGTTTAGTTTTGAGCCTGTGCCTGACAGAAGTGCAATTATCATCCTGAGCAAGCATTCATGTCTGTACAACTACTTAAAAAAAAAAAAAAAATCTAGACACTGACACTAAGTACTAGGGGTGTCACGATACACATAAATGAATATTACTTTTTCGATACGGGGGTTTCGATACGATACGACCTGTGAATCGGATACAATAAGATTGGGTTTTTTGTTTTTTTTATTATTATTTTCTGTGCAGTTGTTACGGCCAATTCCGTTCCCCCTGTTCCCCCACTAGCTCCCATGTGCGAAACCATTATGTTGTTCAGCTGGCGCAGCATTCTTAGGAGCAATGTATGCTGAGTACATCTAACATTTATTATGGTTTTTAAAAGTACACAAGGCAATCCTGGATTCCGCTATTTGCTGGGGGTAATTGAGCCTCGTTATAAAATTCCATCTCGCACTTATTTCACTCAGAAAGTAATAGTGGCCTATAAGGAACCACAGGATCAAATTGTAAATAAACTGGCTAAAGCAAGTTCAGTTTCCATATGTACTCAGGTTATCATACTAAGACTTGTATGGTTCTTTTGTATATTTTTTTTCTATGAAAACTTTTGGTACCAGTCATCCTTTCCAAAAATTAAGTTTGTATATGCCTCTGTGACCTCTACATCAAAAAATAAAAGAGAAATTAAAATAATTTTCTTTCTTCATGTTGTATCGAAAATGTATCGTGTTGTGGAGCAAAAATGGCGATATGTATCGTATTGTGAAATTTGTGTATCGTTTCACCCCTACTAAGTACTGTTTATACAAGAAATGTATGCATTGCACTGATGATACATGATTGGAGGAGTAGGTGCTTACAGTAATGAGTAGATGTACAGGTGTTCCTAATAAAGTGCATAAAGAGTGGGAAAATGCATTTGGATGTGTACCTGCAGGTATTGGGTGCCAGTTGAGTATGAGGAGGATAAAGAAAAAGAGAAGGGTGAGGAAGGAGAGGAAGAGGATAAACAGCCTGAAGAGGACTTCCAGTGTGTGGTTTACTTTTGGCAAGGTCGTGAGGCTTCCAACATGGGCTGGCTTACATTCACATTCAGTTTGCAGAAAAAATTTGAGAGCCTTTTTCCTGGCAAGCTAGAGGTAGGCTTTTCTGTTGTGTAATTGTTTTGTATATGTTGAGGTTGTTTAAAAAGTTGGTATAAGTTTATGTAGAAGTTCTTATACATTATGATTGTGATAATTTTACTACCAGGCTGCTGGGGAAATAGTGAAATAGTGTTTGTTTTCATTCCTGTCTCCTCTAATATTTTTGTTGCATGACCTTCAGGTTGTCCGAATGACCCAGCAGCAGGAGAACCTCAAGTTCTTGTCACATTTTAAAAGGAAGTTCATCATTCACAAAGGAAAGAGAAAGCTTAAGGTGGATAATGTGCAGCCTAGTCTGTACCATATCAGGACAAATGGAAGTGCACTCTGCACCAGGTTACTGTTCCATACAGTACACACCTCAGTGTGTGGATTTTTTTACATAAATGCAACTGAATTGAATTCACTAATGTAATGACTGCTTTTGTCTGCAGGACCATCCAAATTCTGACTGATTCTAGTAACCTCAACTCTGAGTTCTGTTTCATACTGAAGGTAAAGTTATATGTTATTAAAATGAGAACTTGATTACGGGTAGGTATGTGCTGTTTAACGACCACATTAAATTCTGTGATACCGGTCGTGTAATAAAATGGACATTTTATGATTTTATATCATTTTCACAATAAATTTGCATACAGATGACACATAAATGCCTGTGATTTACGAATGATTGAAACGACTGATACTTGTTTTGATAGACATTATTACAAAGAAACAGAAGATCAGTGTGATAAAACCAAGACTCGAGTACTACTTACAATAGGACAGGCACGTACACTCACGAACATCATTTACAGCTTGTTACAAATAAGTAAAACACAAGCTTAACTTCAGTCGCCTACAACAAGTATTTTGGCTCTTTTGGTTTTTCAAATATGAAAATGAAATAAAGATAAAGAAGTGAGGATCAGAAAAATGGCTCTTATTATTCAAAATTCCAGTTTTTCCCATCACTATAGGGACATTTGATTCTTACAAGTATACCAAGTTTGGACTTTCACGCTTAAACCTCTGGTTTTGGATTTGTAGCATTAAAGAGATTTTTATTTCTTATTATAATTTATTGTAATTATTAAGACCTTGGTTGTTGAAGTGAACATGCATTTGTTACTTGGTCGTTAAATAGCACATAGCATATACATGATATGTGGTTTACTATTGCTCATGGTGCTAAAATTGATTTGATTTAAATCAATCGATCTTGAAAAGAATTGATTTATTTGATCTTGTACAGTCATTTAAAGCCACAGCCACTGGTTTCTACCCTTTAAATGATTAAATCATACGAGTACTGTAAATGATAAAGATGTCCTGTTGCTGCTTCTTCATACCTATGAGACCTGTTGATTTTGACACCTTAACTGTTATGCATTATTTTCTCCAGGTGCCATTTGAGAGCACAGACAACCAGGGCATTGTTTATACTTGGGTTGGCAGAGCTGCTGATCCAGATGAGGCTAAACTGGCAGAGGACATCATGAATTCCATGTTTGATGACACCTACAGCAAGCAGGTACACAACAAGGCCATACATCAGCTAAATCTCTGAAACATTGTGATGGATTTGAGAAAAGACGTTCTGATTATATCTCTAGGTAATAAATGAGGGAGAGGAGCCAGAAAACTTCTTCTGGGTTGGCATTGGCTCACAGAAACCCTACGATGAGGATGCGGAGTACATGAAATATGCCAGACTATTTAGGTTAGGAAATGAATTTTGTTAGTTTTTGTGGTTTTATCTTTTAAGTCACTTATTTAATGTCATTTATGTTGATGATTTGATGTAAATTAATGGGTACATGTTTCTTTAGGTGCTCTAATGAGAAAGGTTACTTTGCTGTGTCAGAGAAATGCTCTGACTTTTGTCAAGATGATTTGGCAGATGATGATATCATGCTGCTGGACAATGGAAAAGAAGTAAAGACCCCATTTTCTTTAAGCAAATATTGACCTCTGAGGCTCAGTGGAATTTGTGCTTAATACTTTGTAAATGTTTTACAGGTATACATGTGGGTTGGTACCCAAACAAGCCAAGTTGAGATCAAACTTAGTCTAAAGGCCTGTCAGGTAAGAATTGTTACATTACTATTTATGCTTACTATATATTTACTATCCGTTTATGTTTGTATTTTTTTTCAGCTCTTATAAGTTGATATTGGCAGTCACTTGGTTACCAAACTTCTGTTACCATGTTAAGACTAGTACACACTGTACAGCTTTCCAAAAAGTCAAAGTTAGTCATTCTAAAACTCACCATACTATTCACTATTTGCTAAAACAGTGTTACTCGTACAAAGTAGAGTGGGCTTGGCTTTTACAGAGAACTGTTGACTGGTCCTAAAATGTGCCTGTCCTATTGTAGGTAGTACTCATTTGTGTGTGTATGTCCCTCCCTATTACCTGTATAATCTCTCTGATCTGTTACTATATAAACTGGTTTCTATACACAGTCTGTTTCATCTGGCTGATCTTCAATGCTGTATGTAATACTATCTATCAATGCTTTTTTGGAGCATTAAGTCATGCCACTTGATTTTTTTCAGTGGTATCTCTGATGCATTTACATTTTTTTATTTTTTTTACATACAGTTTTATTGCTTTTTAATATGTATGACAGGGATTGTGATTATTCAGATATGCTCATTAACGTTCATGTATGACTTCTCTTGTGTTTGACGATCAGGTTTATATTCAGTACCTGAGATCCAAGGACAAGGAACAGCCGAGGAAGCTGCGTCTTGTGCGCAAAGGCAACGAATCTCATTACTTCACTCGCTGTTTTCATGCCTGGAGCACCTTCAGGACAGTCCCTGCATAAAACATCTGTATACACCACAGGCTATGCACAGCATAAAGCGTTACTGGAATACTTTGCTACCCTAAATCACTGAGAAGTCGCCTATAGCTTTTGTGCACTGCAGTTATGATATGTGCATGCATGAACATGATTACCGGCTGTTAAAGTCTATATTTATATATGAGGATTAAAGAAGAGGATTATGCCATGAAGTGGTACTATACTTAAGCATCACCACGTAAGAAGATGCTGTATTCCATGAGGGAGCGTGTTAAAACAAAAACATATCTGTTCAGTGGGAGGCGCTTTGTTGAGTCTGATCCACTTACCGCAGTACATACAACAGGGTTAACTTTCAAGTTTATGGCAATTATGAGTTCAGGAAAACTGTAGCGCTAAAATTGATATTGCACCCAAGTTAAGTTTGTTAACCTGTTAATCCAATGTAAGATTGTCAAATGTACTTAAGCTTTTTGTATTTGCTTTAGTAAAATATAGAAACAAAGGCGGCTTGCACACTTTTAGACTTATTTTTGGGCTGTTTATATTAGAGGATTAAACAATGGATTTCTTGTACTTAAAAAATAAAAAACATAGGTTGGGTGACTGCACATACTGTACTTTTTATATAAAAGCACAAGCTGAGCTGTGTCTTGAAAAGAACACTTTATTAGGCACACTATTCTAGTACTTGTTAGATCCCCCTCCCTACCCCTTGCATTTTTTGTGGTTTGGAGTTGAAAAGGTATTGGATACATCCCTTAAGATATTACAGTCCATTCTGACTTGATCTTGCATCAGCTGCACCTTTATGAGCTGGTATCTGGGGAGGTCACTGAACTTATTGCAATGTTCATGGAACTAGTTTAAGATAACTTGTGGATTCTGATGCATGGTCATGCTGGAATAAAGCCATAAGACGTTAGATTAATTGTGGAACTGTATCTCCTGACTTGTGCCAGCATCACTAAGCTCCTGCCACTTATGTAACTAGGTGTTTCTAACAAACTGGCTGATGAGTGCATATACTTTAGAGAGAACTGGTGTCATGCACAGCATACTATCAATATTATTAAATGCAAGTTTTGTCTATTTCAATGTGTCTGCTGCTTTAGGATTCGGTTTAATAAGCAGCAGTGTTGAAACAATGATGTTCTTGAGTCATATCATGACAAGTAATATTTGTTTGTTTACAGGTTACCAAGAATATTTAATATTGCTTTAAAGATTCCGAGGAATTCATGTATTATTGGTAGATTGTGACAGGATCATTTTATGGATCAACAAAGGCCAAGCAGTTAACAGTCCTTAATCATATTTCTAATTTTCCTATGATTGTAACAAAGGGATTTATAGAGGCAAATACACAATTTTACATGTCGTCTTACTGCCATGTATTGCCCCCCACCCCAAACACACACACACAATTTGTGTGTGAATGACACTGTATTTGTACAAAAACTCCCATTTGTGCTTGCAGATGCTATATTTATGTATTTTGTATGTTAATAAAAATTCCGAAACAAACCTTTGTTTCAGAGAGTATTTATTAGCAATATATATCTCATTCATTCGCGCTCTCATTTTAAAGGTTTATTATTAAAATGTATTATTAAATTGTATTATTCTCCATTAAAACCCCAAATCAGGAAAAGTTGGGACACTGTGGAAAATGTTTTCAAAAACGTGTTTCTTACATTGGTTTTGACTTTTTTTTCCTTTGTAAACAGTATGAACCTGCTATATTTAATGTTTTGTCTGGTTTCATTTGCTAATAAACATCCATTCTTGCATTACAGGACACATTAGAAGTTGGGATGGGTGTAATACAGAACTAGTAATAAATTGCTAAACCTGTGACTAATGATGGTGAAAACATTATTTAAATATTAATCATTAGTGGCAAACCTTTATCAAGCACTACAATTCAGAATTATATTCACAAATGCCACTAAACTTTACTGTGGTAAAAAGAAGCCTCGTGTTAACCATGGCCAGAAGTGATGTCAATTTCTATGAGCTCAGAGGCAACTAGGATGGACCATCACACAGTGGAAACACGTATTTTAGTCTGAATCAATATTCCAGGCTTTAAAAATGGCGGCCATGTGCTGTGGACCAGAGACGAAAAGAACAATCCAGACTGTTTTCAGCAACAAATCCAAAAACCGGGGTCTATGGTGGTACGGAACTGTATTTATGCAGAAAATTATATTGAGGAATTTAGAGCAACATCTGTTGCCTTCAAAACTTCATCTTTTCCAGGTAAGCCATATTTAAGCCATGGCCTTGAAAGATACCATTGTGCCCAAACACGCACCATGAAAAAGTTTTCAAAACTGGCGACAATTGAGCTGGGATCAATCTGGGACAAAGCACTCCTAGCAGGGATTGGAGCCTGAGATGATGTGGGGGTTTTAAGAGGCAACTTTGGTAACATCAGTTTTGATTGCAAAAGGAATAAATGAAAAACAATTAATTATGAAAGAAAAACAAAGATTATAAAAGAAAAACAATTAATTATGAATTGTTTTTTGGCTCTTGGGGGCTAGGCCATTTATAAAATGCTTGTTGTAATAAGGCACATACAAAATTCAGAGGGGTACAGCAGTACCCCCCTTATGCCAATCATTTATAGAGACACAACTGTGTATAAAAAATAAGGAAGTTAAACACTATAGTGGGTATTACTCTGCCTTGGGATTACGAATGAATAAAATTAACAGAAAAAGTTTTATATTTGTTGTTTTAATTTGGTTTATGTTAATGTAACTGATGTCTTTGCTAGTTTAATTAATGGATTTGCTTTAATTGTCTAATATACTGCTTAAAAACATTTGGGGATATTTAGTTATATTAATTTTTGTGAGCAACATATTTGTGGGTGTCCATTACTCCATTCAACTGAAAGGAACTGGTTCTGACTTATTGTTAATTGTTTAAGCTTTTATTCTCTATCAGAGAGAAAAATAAGAATAATACTAGATTATTATTTAATACAGTCTCCAGATTAACTAAAAACATCACAGAAACCGACTCTGAAGTTCAGCCTGATTTTAGCTGTAATGACTTCATGACTTCCTTTAATGTTAAAATTTAGGCAAACGACTCAATGCTCATCAAATCACCCATTTATTCAGCAACCTTCCAGATGCAGCACTAGTAAAGATTTCTGTTAAAGATAATTATCTCTAAATCAGGACTAGAATCTTTTAACCCGATCACTAATACTGAATTGTCCTCACTGATCAGATCGTCTAAGTCAGCAACA